>OU426931.1:2500-205386 GCA_911387795.2 Apamea monoglypha | reverse complement strand
AAAGATAATATTTATCCAAGTTACAAATGTTTTACCTACTTGGAGATCCATGAGCTTAGTTTAAATACCTATGGCACTAAAAGCTCATAAGCGCTGAGCGTCAAGCTTTGCTTGGCAAGCGCCTGTATGCTGATGTTACATGAAGTTCAAATATTTGAGAAGGGTTGCTTAGTTATCAATTTGAGTAATATCACGGTTTGTATGTGTGATGTGTGTTGCAGAGTTCCTGAACAAGACGACGGTGTACAACCGCGAGACGCTGGCGGCGGCGGTGCGGCGGCCGCGCGGCCAGCCGCTGCTCACCGTATCCAACCATCACTCGTGCTTCGACGACCCTGGCCTCTGGGGTCAGTACCTTTTTTTTTTTCTTTTTTCCCGGGGTGGTAAATCGTCATGGATGTCCGCCGCCCTGGGGCGGGCGACGTGGTCTGTCAGACTCTTACTGACTAAAAATCACCCCAGTTTTCCATCTCACACCTACGCTGGGGGTCGCGGGAACGTAAGATCCTTTCGCAACCCCGACTGGTGCCGACCCGCCACCGCGGGCCTCCTCGGGTCAGGGGGAGGAGTGAGGTGTTTGTCTCTATAGCCGCGGAGCGTGGGGCTCTAACCCTAGACGGCCCCTGAGCCTTCTTGGGTGCCGATGGTGCTCCAGCGGGTGCCGTCTGACGGCGACCCTTCTTAACGACCGTCGTCCAGGTCTCTGCGGTAGATGTGGGCGCGGTCGCCGAAGGTACGGTCGCCGGGGGTGCGGTCGTCCGGGAAGTTGGCGCGGACTCGCCCTCACCGGACTTCCTGGGCCCCTCCGCGGGCTTTTTGCCCCCCTTGGGCTTTCCGGCTGCCGTTGCCGGGCCCGACTTGGCGGGCTCCTCCTGTCTCCGCCTATCCGCAGCGACCGGCGGCCGGAGAGTTTCTGCAGGGAGGAGCCTCGACTCCAGACCCTGCAGACGGGCATTCATCATACCCCCGCACTGCAGCATGCCGATGCGAACGATCTTTTCGATCTCCGCATCCGCATGCACGGCGGGGGTAGGAACCGACGACGGGGCCGACGGTGGCGGGGCAGCGACGGGAGCGGAGCCGGTGGCCGCAGGACGCCTCTGCTGCCATTCAGCCCTCTGCGCGGCAAACTCCCGCTTGAGGTCCTCCAGCTCGGATCGGAGACGGCCGTTCTCCTCCCACAACTTCGCCGTCTCCTCCGTGCTCGTACGACTAAGGAGGACCCCCCTTGATGTCGTCAGCCGCCTCCTTCAGAGCGCGCGTGAACGTGCGCTTCAGACTGCCAGATTTAGTGGCAACCTTCAGGACGACGTCCACGCCGTCCAAAACTTGGCGACTGAGCGCCACCGCCGACAGGCTCTCACCGGCAGCCGCCTGAGCAGAGCGCCGCTCTCGGGCCAGCCGTGCCATTTCGCTGACCTCGTCAGCCGCCACCGCCTTCCGCTGCGCCCGCTTTGCGGCATTCGCCTCCGCCTTATTGGACCCCAGCAAGGACAGTAGCGAGGACGAGGAGCCCTCGCTCAGGTCCATTATCGAGGGCCCGGGGTCGCTTTCCACGTTCTCCGCAGGACGCTCTGCGGGAAGCGGTGTAGCGGCCCGAGACATCGGCACGAAGCGACCCGCTCGGTCACGGCTCGGCAAGACCCCGAGTCCCCGCTTCGCATGCGCTTCCTCCGAGTGTTGGACCACCCGCGCGCGTCCAGATACCTATCGGGACATGAGTCTCCTTGGCTCTTGTCGCCGTCAACAACGGCAAGCGGTACTTCTGCGTCGCACAGGCGCTCCAGGTTAACCCAGAGCTCCTTTTGCGAAGCAGGACTTGGTTGGCGCAGGTCGGCGGTGGTCTGCCGACCCACGAGACTAGTGGTGCCCCCCCCAGATACGGTGGGGCTGCCTTCCGAAGAAGGGCGGGATTGACCCTCCTTGAGTAGGAGGGTACCCGCCTGGGGAATATTTCCATTAGTCGTGTTTTCCATATTATTTTTTTCCTTTTAAGGGTGAGGTCCCTTTTCGCCGCTCTAACGACCGGATCCCCTCCGGCCATTCATCCCCTCGGCACGCTAGGCCTTGGGATTGGGGTAATTTTTTAGAGATGTTGTCTTCCTCGCAGCCCGGGTCTCAGTGGCCCGGACCCCCGGTCCTGAGCTCAGGATTACGGGGTGGCCGACGGCTGGGCAGAACCAACCGTCGCCCCAGCGTGCCCACGCTGCCGCCGGATACCGGACAGATGCGGCGCGGGCATGGACACCCTCTACCACCCACACTCTCGTGGGTGCAGCGGCGCGAACCGCCCCTCCCCAGTCTACGCCCACTCACCTCCCTCTGTAAGCAGAGGGGGAGTAGACGTATTGACCGTCTGTAGCCCGGTTCCCTTCAACGACCATCGAGGATGATCGGTGATTGGAAGCAAGACCCTTCCCCGTTTGTTGAAGATTAGCCGCCAGCCCCAAGTGTCCACCAAGACCTGGTGGGCACTTGGAGCCGACGTTGCCCAGAGTGCGCCACGAGGAGGCTCTTCAACATGCACCATTGGGGTCAGTACCTAACCTGACCTACCTATACACACTAGCTCGCTGGAAGCCTCCTCAACTCTCTTATAACGGAGCTCATTGTGTAGAGTACCTTGGCTTTTGAAAGTCAGGCATTTTCTAACCTCTAATTAGGCGGTATTCAGTTTCCCACCATCACCCGCAACTTAAAGGTCTCTGCACACAGCAGTTGTAACCCGCCGCCGTCGCGCCGAGCGGGATTACAAGTCAGAAGCGGCGGGGCGGGACGTGGCGGGACGCGAGCGCAGCGCCAGCAGGACGCCGACGCTTTGTGTTATATGGTTTACGTACCTATGTAGTATTCACACTACCGGCGGGGCGTGAACACGTCGCGTCGGACGGGACGGAGCGTGAATGTGATTTTGTATTGTTATACAAAAATGCATGTCGAAAAACTAATCGAATGTGTTCGTGCTCACGTATGTTTGTAATTTGTATCCAGTTTACTTATTGTATCACATAAAATACTACGCAATTCTTCAAAACACTCTTGCGTCATTTTGAAGTAGGCGTATAACTTATCTTTGTGGGATAAAATTTCGCGGCATAGTCTATGATACTCCACATAATTACGACGTTTTTTATTTATTTCATGCACCCATTTCCGTTTACGTTGTTTTTTTCTTAGCTGGCGCAAATAAGAGCAAGTGCGTTTCCACGTTTGAATCGCTCAACATCTTTTTGATGAATGAATCGCGTCGCGACGCGACACGTTCGGCGTGAAGGGGCGCGGCGGGATGGGACGTGATCGCGCCTGGGGAGGTCGGAAGTGAAAAAAAATATGGATATATCGATATATCGATATTTATTAAAAAATCAATATCGTCGTCGATATTTCTAAGAAAAAATATCGATTATCGGTAAAATGTTGAAAAAATTGGTTTAAAAATAATTATGTATTTAGTTCTGTCTAAGTCGATAATATCAATAGGGAGGTCATTTTTACACAAAATACACATTATTTGAATGTGAAAATCTCGCAATAAAAACGAAGGTACTTTCATCAATATACAGGGTGTCCCAGGAACTCAACGTCAAGCCGAAACGGGGCGACAGGATTGATTGTGAAAAATCTATCCCATGCAGTTTGAAAATTATGGGCATTTAAGAAAAACCTAAAAATTTGGTCAATCTGTAACCATTTTTCGGTTATTGTGGTTAATTTTTATTATTTTTGTTCATTTAAATTTTGGAACCGTAACCCTAAATAATATTTCTAAGAATCACAGTCAAAAATAATGACACAATTGCCCCAGGTTTCTTAGAATTAAGACTTTGTTAATTTATGAATTTAAAATTTTCAAAATTGCATGGGATAGATTTTTTTTTCTGATTTTTCTCATGTTTACAATCAATCCTGTCGCCCCGTTTCGGCTTGACGTTGAGTTCTGGGACATCCTGTATATCTTTTATTTGGCAAAATTACAAAAAATAACTACTACTATCTTCTAACTTACAATTTTTCTTTCAAACTTTCAACTACGTAGTAATCATTAATCACTGCGAAACCAATCACAACGGACCACAGAACACAAATATTTTTTTGTCGCGCGTGGGTAGTAGGCAAAGGGAACTAAACCCATACAGCCTCGTCTTCGTAATTGTGCCGCATACACAGAGTCACACACAACACAACGCAAACAAAAAATAGACATTTTTTTTTATTCTAGGGACTTTAGTTACATAAAAAAAATATCGTTTTTTATACCATTTTCGATATTGCATATTTTAAATCAATATATCGATGTATCGAATCAAATTATATCGGCCACAAATATTGATATATCGATACTTTTTCAACAAGCCTAATCGCGCTCGCAGTGTGACCGCTGCTGCCGCGCCAGCGCAGCGTCGCCCCCCAACACGTCGCCGTCATACTGCTACACTTACATAATCGACCAAATTAAGCCGTACTACTTGCAAATACAATGCCAAATCAATTAAATTGTCTAGTCACGGGAATCTAGTCGATACAATGATCTCAACATTACCCATCACCTACATCATCTGCTCTAGTTGCTGCTCTGCTGTGCAGCAAGTTAAGTTTAGCCTTCATTTTGTCACATTAACAAATTGTAAAGGACAAGGCTTCCCCTTTGGCCTTGCCCTTTATCATAATGAATAGCGATATTAAACAGTCATAAGCCGAGGCGTGGCCACACCTAGCTTCCAACGACTACACCCTTGTCGTAGCACGGCTGAAACCCGAAACTATTAAAACTATAAGGTTTGTTAGAAAATAATTGTTTGTTTATTATCCTTATAAGTCTTTTTTGTGATTTTATTCTTTCCTTTTTATTAGGAAAATCCGTGAAATAAGCGTGCTGTTGATGATAAAATTATTTATCAGCAAATGAGTCAAGTCAATCACAAAGTGTCTAGTTGGACGCCTGCATTCGTTTTGTTGTCCTCTGCGTTTTGTTCTTGAACTTATCAGCCATCTATCTGCGACGTCACTCGATCGGCATCAGGTGACCGTCCGCTTCACATCACCCCGCCCCCGATGCGCCACCTGATGATTGTGTGTGCCGTGTGTCTGTTCACATGAACGGACACGCGGACACACCGCACGTGTATATTATTGAACGTGTGTTGTCACTGTCTCACAATGACCGTAGCTGAAGTCATTGCATTTCTTAGTGCGAATAAAGCTCGGCGATGCTTTGTGAGTTTTGCGACACTTTACCGAATGTGATCTATTGTTGTTGCCGACAGGTGCAGCTCACAGTGTCCCACTGAAACTGAATGGACTCTGTTCACTCTTTAACTCAGTATTTTATGTTCCGTAACTGCTAACTAGATGCCTACTCCTTATTACGGACGAATCAAATTAACGTAACTAAATGGCATTACGGCCCGGACTCTCTCACTTTCCAAGAGAATATTTCCTAGCCTACTACATCTACACACGACTAGTGCGTAGCCTAGGTATCAACTACAGTCTAAAATAATTAATTTGCCATACCACCGTTTACGATGATTCTAAGATATTGATATACCTACCTAAGCGCATCAAAGTTACTGAATAACTGCATATAATACCAATCATCGAATCGGACTAATCTGAGGAATAGCACACTCACAGTGAACACACGTTATTGTGCAATAAAGCATTATGTCATGGACAGCCTAGATAGTAACGGTGTGTGTTCGTTATTAGTCAATAATAACGGAGGCAGTTTACTAACACTGCGGAATCGGAGACCGTCTGCAGAGCGGGGAGGAAGTAGCGCGTTAGCACTGCACACTAACCATAGAGGATAGGGACATTCGATCGATGCCTGTTCCAAAGTTATATAAAAAAATGTACTTATATATCCTCGTTTGGTCTAGTGCTAGAGCATAGTGGTCGAAAGCGAGAATGCTGAGGTTTTTGACTTTCATATTAAGACATCATCAGTAGCATCGCAAAGTCCAGATAGGCACGGAATATCTTCTTCGTCGTGTCGATGGCACCACAGTATTTATTTTTTCATTTAATTTTATTATACTGTTGTGGTGCGGTAAACACACAGACATGGTGTAATAATGATATTGTTTCGTGCGCAGGCGTGCTAAACATGGGCGTCCTGGCGTCGCGCGCGCGCATGCGCTGGTCGCTGGCGGCGCACGACATCTGCTTCACAAACGCGCTGCACTCGTGTTTCTTCGCGCTCGGCAAGTGTGTGCCCGTGGTGCGCGGCGCCGGCGTGTACCAGGCAAGTGTAGCTCGGGATACTCTACAGCTCAGCTTCGAAGAGCCCCGTCACAACGCCGAATGTTACATTCAAAATAATCAATTGCAATGAAGGAAAAAAAAATAGTTTCTTCATAGACATAGGTAATTTTAAAAGCCTTCTCGCGAGCCTTAGGGGGTGAGTTTCTAAAAAAACAATGGTACAATGAACTTTTACTTACAAACAGAAGTCTAAGTAGGTACCTATTACATTTCTAACTTCAAAAATGACGAACTACCATACAAACTTTCACTCCCTATTTAACCTCATTAGGAGGTGAATTTTTCAATAATCCTCCCTTAGCGCACGGTCAGCGTCGACCGGCGCGCGGCGGGGTCGCCGTGACGTGTGTGCGTGTTGTGTGTAGCCCGCGATGGACTTCTGCGTGGAGCGCCTGGCGCGCGGCGAGTGGGTGCACATCTTCCCCGAGGGCCGCGTCAACGTGCACAAGGAGCCGCTGCGCTTCAAGTGGGGCGTGGGCCGCCTCGTGGCCGACTGCGGCGCCGCACCGCTCATCGTGCCGGTGTGGCACGAGGGGCTGGACGCTGTGCTGCCCAACACCGAGCCCTACCTGCTCAAATTCCGCAAGCACGTCGTGCTCAACGTGGGCGAGCCGATACAGATACACCATCTGCTCGACAAGTGAGTTCGTCCTGTGCCATCCGCGTAGCCTCTGTTTCTGTAGATTATTTTTAACGTTCCGTACCGAAATGGTAAAAAGAGAACACTTATGGTATGACTTCGTCTGCTTGTCGCGGCTGCTTTTTTTCCGGAACTACTAATGCTATCGGATTGAAAGGAGATGGATGACGGTCCCATACTTGCTCGGCCCAGAAATGAACACAAAACAAAATGTATTATGATGCTATAATAGAGTTTCATAGCCCTTATTATTTTTGTTCGTCGTTAAACTTTGTGAAGGGTAATAAGACCCTTACCTAAACTGACGACTTTCAAAAAAATAAATTCAAACTTGTCGATCGCTGAGTAATTCACTGTCTTCCAACAGATTGAATTCCACTCAAATCTAATTATTATTTTGCTATGCCCCAGTTTTTAGAACGTTGGATCTCCGGTGGAAACCAAGCAAAATGAGAGTGGACCGAGATGCAAGTTAACATTGTAGCCGAGGTAAACTGTAATGCGAAGATCCATCTTAGTCCAAAAAAGGTGAAATCCCTCAGAAATGCAAAAAAGATAAGCAGAAACAAAGCAAATAATATTTGTTTAATAAATCACAAGGAATCATAAAATAATATTCATGATGGTGTAACACGCCGCACCACACAGATATAAATATAATAGAAATCGTCAAAGCTGGCGCATCTTTTTATGGTAGTTATGCCCTGTGTATGTGTGGATTCTTTATTCTCTCGCAGCATCCAGGCGTCTGGATCCATTTTAAAGATTGACATGTCGTTAGGCTTGTGGTGTCTGCCCAGCGTAAAGTTCACCTATTGAATAGGTGAAAGGTGACGTTTCACAAAAATCAACATGGCGGACATTCGAACACAACAAGTAGTTGTGAAAAAATGTTTTTAAATCATAGGTTCTCAACGTGGGCGATAACGCCCCGTCGTGGGCGGTTGAGACATTCGGGGGGGCAGTAGATGGCCCAGAGAAATATACAAAGTTGATACGACAGAGGGGCTTTCTTTTAAACTGCGTATACTAGGTACCATTTTCAAGCTCTGTACTAAAAATCAATTAAATAGGAGCAGTAATTTAGCCGCAAATGATTTTTTAAGTTTTAGCACCATTTGAACACGATGTATCTTTCCTAACAGCTGATTATGTCTAAGCATAGGCCATGCACCTTACAACGATAAATTTACGATGCGTTGTTGCCGCTCTGACGCATGTCACTAAAAAGTTGGCAATGCAAACAAGGTGGCAATAAATACACACACACTTGCACTTTCATTACGAGAGTTACAATCATAGCAAAACATCCCGCGCGTAAAAGAGACAAAAATAGGTCAGTTTGTTGCATCCTAAATTTTTGCGATCGGTAAGTGGGGCCTCTAAAAAACTTGTTTTTTCAGTGCACCGACGCTGCCCTTTCGGAACGTACGGTTTGTCGAATTCACGCGCTGACAATTGTGGTTTTGTTTTGTTATTGTGATAGGACACTAAATAAGTTTAAGACAGTATTTCTTTTTTTTATTGTGACAGGACACATAACTTTTTTGTGTGATTGACTGTTTTTTTATTGTGATAGGACACGTAATTAAACTTTGGTTGTGTGTGTATGTGTAATTAAAGTGTGTATGCCTCAGAGGTAAATACAACTGTTGAACTAAAAAATAGGATTATTTTAGCATTTCACAAATTAAAGTGCTTAGCTACGGACAGTGATTTAATTAGAAAAATAAATAACAATATTCTCCGTCTGTATAATTTGTGCATTAATGTGAATGGAAGACACATCGAGAATTTAAAAATTTAATGTGTTTGTTTTTGTGCGCGTACTTCAAAACCTTACCTAACATAAAAGCCAGACCGTCGCTGGCCGCCCGCCTCGACACGAGATAACACACGCCGCGCTCAGCGCGCGCGCGACGTTGCCACTCTGTTACTTAGGCATCTAAGGTCAGTCAAATTTCTTTACAAAGGGTGGTTACGTTTTATTCTGATTAGTAAGCTATTTAGTTTGTTTGAAAAAAATATTTTCCTTTTTTGGCGCTTTTTATTTTTATACCGTATCGAATTAATACTAAACACTTATAGTATACGTAGTGTAATTTAATGCCCCTCTGTCGTATCAACTCTGTGTATTCTATCTTTCCACTATACAATATTACACGTTTAAATATAACCGTGGCAATAGCTGTTTCAGATTCGCTACAGATGGTAAGTAACAAAAGCTGAAGACTCCAGAAAAAAAAAGTAGGCGGTGGGCAAACTAAGGTTGAGAACCTATGGTCTAAATGAAGGATTCGAAGAGACGATTCCAAAAATATGACTTATGACCCTGTGGTCACCAGGGTCATGTCATATGTTTGGAATCGCCTAGTGTTTACGTCAAAAAAAAAGCCATATTATAAAGCGTACTCTTTCCAACACACAGGATGTTTCGTATAGACAAAAGATAAATAAAATATTGCGTTGCATTGTTTATCTTATAGTGGTAAATGCAAAACATGACTGACGGGCAGTGACAATAAATAAGAAACAAAGATGATGGTGTCCTTCACCACACAATCCTCACCTTTGATCACCACCTCCATGAAAATAAATTTTGAGAACGCCAAAAAGTAGTCAAGAAATAGTCATAAATAGTCGCCAAGGTCAAAAATTCTCCGCCCGCTTAAGAGCAAAATTATAAATAAATCCACCACATAATCCTCACCAACCTATAGCTATAACTTCGGAATCATAATGCGACTATTTCTTTGACCTTGGTGACTATTTATGCAAATTTTTTGGCGTTCTCAAAATAGATTTTCATCAATTTTTCAAAGGTGAGGATTGTGTGGTTAATTACACAGAAGGTGCTGCCATTACATACATTTACAACTGGACTTATCTATTGATTTAAATATGAAATTGATACATTAATCAATTTTTAAATATCTTGTTAATTACAGTCTAGTTATTATTCAATAGGAGCGAAAATGGGGTGTTGAAATTTTAAACTAGAGTAACGAGGCCTAGTAGGGGACCTCGTTTAAAATTTCCAAAAGTTTTATTTCTAAGTATCATTTATTCCTTAGCTTTCACTTATGATAATGTCCGTAAAAATACCATTACTTCCTTATTTCCGATGCTTGCAAAGCGAAAAAGACCGGTCCCCATTTTGCCGGTTTTTTGGCTCATTTTCGTATTCTACTTCTTTAATGTTTTCCATGCAATAAATAAAGTATATCGGCTCATCCACCTTCTAACAGAAGTGCCGTTTCAGTAAACGTTCTGTGCCTCACCGCGTGGGTCGTGTGTGTCGGCAGGTTGCGGAGCGCGAATGCGAGCGAGGAGGAGACGCGCAAGGCCATCACCGACCGCATCCAGGAGGAGCTGCTGCGCCTGCGCGACCACACGCACGCGCTCATCCGCCGCGCCACCGGCCGCCCGCTGCACGAGCGCAGCAACGGCACGTGCCACGCGCCCGACGCGCCGCGCGAGCCCGGCACGTGCGCCGCGCCGGACGCGCCGCGCGAGGCAGATGCGCGCGCGGCCCGGACTGAGCGCGCGCCCGAGCGCGATCGCGACCTGTAGCCGCCGCCGCCGCCGCGAGCAGGATCGGAACCACGTTTTGTGCGACTCTTTACGATGTTGTCGTTTGTGACTAATTTTAACACTTAACGTCGGCCGAGGAACTCTTCACCGCCGCAGCTCGCTCGAGCCGCTCGAGGGCGCATTCATTCCGGTGCAGTGTCGAGTAGATAAGTATTTCGTTAGTATTACGTAGCGGGTAGCCGGCCCGGTCCGGTCGTGTCGACGACGCCCGACGCGAATCTACTGATTAGTTTTGTTGTAAGTTTTATTACGTGGGAATTTTTATCGGTAAGGTTAATATTATAGTGTACTCACATGATGAGGATACGTTTTATGTCGTGACAATGTGTATGTGTGCGTATCTCCGTGTGTATTGTATTTGTGTGTCTAGCGCACCCGAACACTGGTGGAATGTTGAGTCGTCGGTCACAAACAATCTGATTCATGTTAAGTTGAGCCGCGCCTCGCTCGCGGCGGCTTCACATATTGTCGGCGTCACAGGAGTTTCTATTTTGTACACTAACTTCTGAAGATCATTTTTATAACGAGTTTTTTGAATATTTTTTACACCACTTTACCTAGTCTGTATCATTTGTATCCCGTAGGATAGCGACATAAGTCGGTGTGTCTGCCCGTATACTTAACAGAGAGTGTGTGGCTCGCCACAGGCGGCGCGTGACTCGTCGCATGTGGCGTGTGACTCGTCACATAAGGCATGCGGCGTGTGTGTCGTCACATGTAGCGCGTTGCTCGTGTCATGTAGCGCGTGACTTGTGTCATGTGCTATGAGGTCACGTCACTGCCGCCTCACGACAGTATAAACAACACTGGATATCATATATTGTAATGAGAGATATAATTCAACGACTACCGCCATCTCTACAACCAAAGACTGTAGCACACAAAGTGTACACAATATTTTATATCCAAAATATTTTTAAACGTGTTAAAACGGTACTCTTTTTGAAATGACTATTCTTCGCATTCAAAATATTGTAACTTGGCGAGCCATCTGTCGTATATTTCTAGGAGTTCAGTTGTATGGGAGTAGGCACATTCTCAGTAACAGATCGCATTACTGTCGTCTGGTGATCCCCATACAACTGGTTTACCTACAGTTGTAACAAGCCAAGGAATTCTTCAACTGCTAACGCATTGATGGACACTGAACGCCCCCAAAAAGACAAAATAAGTTCTAATGTTAGTTACGCCAACTAACATTAGAACTTATTTTGTCTCGTGCAGTGTCCTTCAACGATCAACTGCAATAGTTATAGCAGCGTTACAGCCATAGAAATTCTGCTTCGGCACAATCTGCCATCAGACTCGCCGGTCGCTAGTGTATGGTCCGGTGTTACTTTGTTACCAGAGTGGAATGCTAATCAATGTAAATAAGTAACGAAAGCGAATTAATTGTTCTGACATGTTCAACGATCGTCTGTTGTCTGTAACGCGAGTCTTCCGTACAATTATTTATGTACCTATTTATTGTTAATTTTTGAATATATTGGACGGCACTGCCCGCCTTACGGCTCTCGCGCCCAGCGAGCTCTGGCGAGGGATCTGTTGCGGTGCGAGCTACTGAGGATGAGAACTGATCCGTAAGGCGCGCGCAGTGACGTCACACGTTTGTACAGTGCCGCGCCACTTTGTATATAAGTATGTAACGTAGAGGCGATAGTGTTGTTGTGTTAAGCCATAACATAATCATGTTGTTGTCCTAATAAGTATGATGTGCTTTTTGAGGATCTAATTTTTTTCAAAATAAATCGATGGACTTACATTTCCTTATTTTATTATTATCACATTTGTTCATTTTCACCCAGTCTGTCTTTGTTGCGATTTTTATAACTTATGAAACAATGACATAGGACACTGAATATATTAACTAAAAATTACCATAATATTGCCTTTTTTTTCTGGTGGGAAATCATCAAATGACCCCTCCCGCTCTGGGTGGAGCGGAAGGGAGTGTCAGACTCTTACTGACTAAAACCCACCCATGTTCCTTCCTTCGCCCTTTATGTTCCGGGGTAGCGGTAACCCTTTCGGACAATCCTGATCGGACGGTGAGCTACCCATTGCTCTCCGCCCGCAGGCCCGCGCCTACGGTGGCCGGGAGTCGTCACGCGGCTCCCGACGCCCGGAGCGTCTCCCGCGGCGGCTGGGACGGGAGGCTCTCTTCCTCATCCGTCCCGCCACCTCCTTCGCTAGCATGACTGCTGACTGCTGACAGAGCCAAACAACATCGGATGACTTCTTTTGGCCCACCTTGTACATGGTGATTGATTTAGGAGCCCGTGCTTCGAGGGCAGATCAATTATCATAATTTTTTTACTTCCGCCCTACCTGTACCTAACCAATGCTGCCCTAACACAAATTCGACTCTAGAGTCGAATTTGTGTAAAAATTTGGAGTAAAAAAAGCATAATACTCAGGGCTGTAGCTAGCTACAGCCCTGAGTATTATGCTTTCTGTTTCATCATCTTGTGTCTGGCGGGCAACAGATGATACAGAAAGCTTAAATTTCCAGAAAGCTTAAACTGACCTTAAATTTCAACCCTCTGTGTTGAAGGTTCAGAATCATGAACTGAATCCAAGGCAATAGAGTGTGCATCGATCGTGCCACCCTGTATGATAACTTTGCTTACAAGTTTTATTTATTTTACAGTAAATAGCTCCTGAAGGTTTACACATTGGACTTTGTACCGTACTGTTTACAACCCTACTTTTTTAAGGCTTACTTGAGGTAAGCCTTGCACAAGTTTAACCTTTTGAACGCCATTTTCACATATATGTGACAAACGAAATCTTACCCTGAACGCCAACGTCACAAATTCACTTCTGGACACATCTATTGGCCCACCTTAGAGTTTAGGTTTCGATGGCCCCTACCGAAATATGATTGCTAGATTGAACAAAAACTGTTGATGCAGTTTTAAACCTGATACATGTTACCATCTTTTTCGATCGTATTGTTTCAAATTTGAATTCAGAATACCATACGACATGGAGCTACGCCTAACAAGTCGGATATGCGCCTTGTTAAAGGCAATTGATTTTTGAATAAAAAACATTTTTTATCAAATAAAGGTTTAATTTAATAACGCGTGTTGCCTCCATGGGCATCTACCACAGCTCTCATACGATTAGGCATAGAGTTTATCAACCGCTCTATGAAATTTTGAGGGATCATCTCCCATTCCTCTTCTATGGAAGTTTTCAACTCCTGCGCTCGTCAGCCAGTTGCCCAGACGATCTGGGCAACTGGCTGACGAGCCCTAACACGTCTTTTTAGCTCGTCCCACATGTGCTCAATGGGGTTCATGTCTGGGCTTCTGGCTGGCCAGTCCATAACTGTGATGTTCACATCCCGAAGATATTCCCTGACGATGCCGGCCGCATGGGCTCTTGCATTATCATGTATAAAAAGGAAATTTGGGCCCACATAGTCCGCGTATGGTATCACGTGAGGTTCTAAGCACTCACGAATGTACCTTTCAGCATTTAATGTTGGCAGCCGTGGTCCTGTAACAACCTCAAGTTGAGTTTTGCCGCTCGCGGATATACCGCCCCAGACAGTCCATGAGCCACCGCCATAAGCAACCCTCTCTTCAAAGCAGCATTGTGCGAAACGCTCTCCCTTACGTCGGTAGACCTTCTTCCTTCCATCATTGCCATGTAACACAATTTTAGACTCATCAGAAAAGAGTACACGGCTCCAATCTTGCTGTGTCCAATTTAAATGACTGCGTGCGAAATGAAGGCGCGCTGTTCGGTGGGCTCGCGTTAGTTTGGGCCCATTAGCTGGCTTGTGTGGTACCATATCGCGTTCTTTTAACCTTCTCCGAACAGTTCGAGCGCTCACAGATATTCCGTGGAAGTCGCGAAGTTGGTTTTGTAATGGAGGTAAGTTGACGATTTCTCAAGCTGGTCGTCACGATGAATCGATCCTGCCTTTCAGTTGTGACCCGAGATCGTGGCCTTCCTTGGCGACGAACAAAGCCGCCAGTCTCTAGGTACCTCCGATAAACATTTCGGACCGCAGATCGACTTAAATTAAGTTGAGCACTCACGTTTCTTTGGCTGTGTCCGGCCTGAATAAGTGCCACAGCTTGGGCGGCGACTTCAGATGAAGTATCCATAGATTATTGATAGAACCTCACCTTAATGTTAAGAATAAGTAATGTTTGTTGCAAAACCAAAGATATCAATCACCTTTTCAAGAATTAAATCCAAGTAAACCAATAAAACCAAGTTTTCTTAGTATTCGATTGTTTGATATCAACAAACAGGCTCCAAATTGTCTTTTGTTTCTTTAAATTCTGTGTTCGAAATTCAAAAAAAGACTATTGAATGAAATTGTGAATGTGCCGGGTTCAAAACTGCATAAAAACTTTTTGCTCGACCTAATATAAAATTTTAGCTAGGACCAAACGAAACTGAAAATACAAGGTGGGCCAATAGATGTGTCCAGAAGTGTATATGACAAAATATACGTCGCACCATATTATGAAATAAACAATTTAATCATTACTTTTGTGTGTTTTTATATAAATAATTTAAAAGTTTAAGCTTCCGTCTATATTGTATTGCATGAAACTAATATAGATAAACCACCAATATCGAGAAATTTTTGTTTTAAAAGTAGATGTTAAACGCGTGTAAAAGGAGTGTCTCACACGCCGTTGTCTGCTATATGTGACAGCTAGTGTTGTGACGTATGATTGTAAAATCAATAAAAACGTAAGAAGATGAATATGAAATTTTAGTCCAGAGTATATTATTTGTGTATAAGTTGGTATCAGGAGAAATAAAACGTATTTTTAAAACAACTTAGCCTTATACAACCATGCCTCTAGCTACATAATCAAAAATAAAATATGCAAATGTCTAATATCGACACTTGTTAAACTCATCTCTTGCGCATCCTTAGCGCAAACCAATATTAAATTATCAGACCCTTGTACGCCATAGTGATAAATCTATGACACAACGGTGACGTCGTAAGCGCAGGCGATTAAGTTTAGTGAAGTGCTTTAATTTTTTTTTATTACTCCATTAAAATCCTTGCGTATTTTAGATATGGATAGGTATTATATTAGATAAGAATACTTATTAGAACCGTTAAGCAACGTGTACACTGCTACATCCCTAATTCAGATGCGAGAATGTCATAAAATTGACTGGCAAGCAACGCCATTGTCACAATACCAAGACAAGTCATGTTGAATAGTGTTGTAACCATATTGTAATAAATATATTTTTTTTAGTTTTCTAATATCTGCTTTTTCATTGATAATCTCTGTTAAATGCTGTGTAAAGATTACTATATTGGAATATAGTGGCAGGTTAAATAAAATTTCAGTGTCGTGAGTACGGTTTGTTAGAAAATTAAAGACGAAAATAAAAACTCAGTTGTATATCGATATAAGTTTTGGAATCCCTATTTTTTATGAAGGTCACTTGACAGAAAAAGTGGCCTGGCGTCAGGGGTACGGCGATACGTTTATACTCTGGCATTCAAAAGGTTAAAGCGTTGTCCCCTTGACTGTACCTACAATTCATACTAATCTTCCATATTTATCAACTTGCCAATATACATATACTACAGGATTCAAATTCTATTGCTTTCTCAGTATTGTTTGTAAGTGGGGATGAAATGTAAATTATTTGAGATTATGAATTCAAGTACCTACCTAAACTAATTAAGTATATGTAAATTCTCTAGTTTATCTTATTGTAACCATTTTGTTATTGCTTCTGTCACTAAAAGGCTTTGTCTGTGAACACATAAACATGGAAGAGGGAGGTCTTCTGTTACAGGTATCTTTATACATAAAAGAACGCCTCTTAAATGTACTTGTTAAAACCTGTTGATTATGAAATAATTAACTTATAAACCGCTATGGTAAGTACCCGTAAGCACAACGGAGGCATTAATAATACACCATTTACGACTAATAATTTTATTAAAATTTATTTAAATGCAATTTATAAAATTAAATCACTTTAATATAAATTTTTAATTATCTCGCAGTTGTGTCTCTCCACTCTGCGACGTCTACTACTAACGCCGTGAACTAGGCGGGGGCGAGGGTTACATTCTATTTACAAAAGTCACAGCTTCCAGAAAACCAGACAATCACAAAATAAATTATTGCTCTGAAGCTCGAAGTTGTAGAGTATCTAGATCAGCCTCACAGTGGTCATAGCGTAGTTTCAAAGGGCAAGTCATGATATTTGGTCACACTGTTAGATAATAGATTATAATCATCCCTATAATATTATTATTCAGCAACTTGACAGTTCAAAGCAACATTATACTACACTACTGTTCAAAGCAATATTATACTACACTACTGCACAATCATATAGTGCCAGAAACATCTGGTTCCATGGCTGGTGGAACTAACGAACCCACAATGAAGTGACTACTTTTAGGTCTGTAATTTTTTGTTCACCGACAGCAACGCCATCAGCGGCCGACTTGTGGAACTGTAGCACGAACTAACAGTACTGGGTAGTGATTACTCGTAGGTATATATTAATAAAGCAAAGACTTTTAGCCTTAAAGTTATAAAAAAAAAATAAAGTAAGCCTTCAAGTTCTCTCAATTTTGTCCACTCTTTCAAATCACTACGGTTTTTTTTTTTCTAATAGTTGTTTTGCAACAAATGTCAAGCTACTGAATAAAATTATGTAAGGGTGGCGTGTACGGATCTATTCAAACGTAATAAGCGTAATTTAACACATTCTGTCAACCGCACATATATGGAAAAACATTCGACTTAGAACGCCTATAATTACAGTGCCACATTATGATTTAAAATTTCAGTTTCGTATAATATTAAAAAAGAGTGAGTGGGAGAGTTCTAAATTGTTTCTTATTATTTGTCGTACAAGGGGTACGAGGTTGTCGTACAAGGCGGATTTGAAATCAATAGTTTTACATAACTATGTCTATTTTTAGTTTTTCATGTTCACACATAAACCTTTGTTCAGCTCGAAGCCATTATTTATCAGAATAAAGTAGCCCGGACAATGACAAAATCTAATATTTAAAATATTGATATTATGCTAAAAATGTTATTTAAATGATATTACAACCCTGTAAATATGTTAAAATCCACATAATTATAAAAGCCGGTAATAAGAAATAAACAGGTAATCTCATGTCATAGGTTGTTGAATTAGTCAATAAATACTTTATAGTGTACAGTTCAAACATTTGATACTAGAATTTTAAATCATAATGTCAACTAAATTAGTTAACTGGGGCGATTTTCGTAGTTTCATTGACGTGTGGTCGAACGTACGGACGCCAGCAGTCAAGCTACCCGAAACTGTCAAATTTTCCCAATCTACCTTGAACCTTAATGCTTTGACGATAAAGTTAAAAAGCTATTAAAGAAATTTGACAGATTGTAGTAGCTTGATGTGCTGGCGTCTGTACCTACTGACATGAAATGCGCATGACGATGTAATGCATAGCATCGGGTCACCGCACCCGTGACGTCACACCGCGTGCGCCCGAGCACACTGTGTGGGACACACACGATACTCTTCAAGCCTCTGATTGGTTAAATAACTTGGAACACGGTCCACTATACACTCCAATATCCAGTTTTAGAATATTATTTCACAACTGAAAGAGTAACATGAACATGTAGGGGAAGGTGGTCTGAGACGACATAGCGGCTGAGATGGCACAGTCTCAATATCTTTGCCATTTGTAGTCCAGTGGCGCCCTCACATGCACCCGTGCGGCCCTAACAGAAACTCGCCGCGACAAGCCCCCCGCCAGTGCGCGACATCAATCGAGGTGGTCACTACGTCGGTTTTGGTAAAAATTGCTCTCGAAAATTTTTAGTTTTGCTGAATTCAAACCGTGATTACAGGTGTTCTCCATTATCTAACAGGTAACTATCAATGTTTTCTTTTAGAGTAGAGTGTGAAAAAATATGTTGTAATAAGCAAAGTTACGTAGCTTGTCAAACAAAATAAATTCAATTTATTTTCTGGATTATGTACCTACCGGGTGAGATGGCATAGGATGTATGCCATCTCACCCAATGTGTATGCCATCTCACCCAATAAGCGATGCTGAATGTTGAGATAATTTTATTTTTCTAGTAAAACATAATGGGTAGTCTATTTTGTAAGATATTTTTAACAATAGGTAATTAGTAAAAATATGTACCTATTTGTTTTAGAAATGGCGCCATACATTCGTAAAACGACAAGGCAAAGTTGGGATGAAACAAATATGAGAGACGCAATTGCAGCCGTTCGTAGCCAGAGAATGGGTTGGCAGATGGCAGCAAAGGCATACCACGTTCCCGCTACTACGATCCGACGTCGTGCAGAAAAAGGAGAAACGTCTAAAGGGTATTTAGGTGGGCATAAAACTACATTTAATTTAGAACTCGAAAGACAAATTATTGCGCATTTACAAGAGCTGGAGGTGCGTTTTTTTGGAATGACAAGGACTGATTTGAGAAAACTTGCTTATCAAGTAGCTGTTGCTAAGAAACTTCCCCATAGATTTTCTTCGGAAAATGAAATAGCAGGTCTGGACTGGCTGCGAGGGTTTAGGAAACGAAATCCGTCCATATCACTTCGAATACCCGAAGCCAAATCGGCAGCCAGAGCTCGGGGATTCAACAAAGTCCAGGTAAAAATATTTTTTAAATTGTTGGTTGATGTAATGGAATTGCACAACTTTGAACCCCATCAAATTTGGAATGTTGACGAATCCGGGTTTAGCACAGTGCCATCACAAAACCCGAAAGTCTTTGCGACAAAAGGTAGAAAACAAGTTGGGGTATTAACCAGTGCTGAAAGAGGCCAACATTATACTACAGTTTGCTGCGTCAATGCCCTGGGAAGCTTCATACCTCCACCATTCATTTTCCCTCGCAAAAATATGAAAGCAGAACTTATGGACCATGCACCTACCGGCGCTGTTGGATTTGCCCAAGAAAAAGGATGGATGAATGGGGAGGTATTCCTTAAGTGGTTGCAGCATTTTGCTAAATACGCAAAGCCGTCGAAAGAAGCCAAGATTCTGTTACTCTTAGATGGACACTCCAGTCACAAAAACTTGGACGTATTGACGTATACAAAAGATAACGGAATCATCCTATTCTGTTTCCCCCACATTGTACACATAAAATGCAACCACTTGACGTTAGCTTTTTCGGCCCACTTAATACATTCTACAATCAAGAGCTGCATATTTGGCTGAGGAATCATCCAGGACGAACAGTTACACATTTCCAGGTGGCTGAGCTATTTAAGCAAGCTTATCTTCGAGCAGCTACGGTTAGCAATGGTCAAAATGGATTTGCTGCAAGTGGCATTTACCCTCTGAATGAGAATATTTTCCCAGAGTGGACGTTTGCGCCTGCAGATGTCACTGACAATGATTTTGGAGATTCTTCTGTACCTATCTTGCCAGACAATGCCAGAAATGAGGAGTCTCAGGATCTCCGGCTGAACAACCACGGCGAGGCGCCACCTTTAGATGCCCAGACCTCTCGCCCGAACGATCAAACTGAGGAAGAGCCTCCAGTACCTCAGATAAATGACGACACTATGGCAGGGCCTGCCTACGTGCTCCCACGATCAAATTCAGTCATGTCTAACAATAGCAGATATTTCACCTTTGCCTAAATCTTCACAAATAAAACGATCTGTTCATAAGAAAGGTAAATTCGGGATGTTGAATGCATCACCAGACATAGCATTACTAAAAGCTGTCGTTGCTGAAAAAGAAGCAGCCAATATGAAAGAATCGTGTTGGCAGTTTCCAGTGATGAGGAAGAACCGGTCGCCTCAGACGATGAAGACCTGCATATACTGCAATGACCCCTGGAGTCATTCTCGCTCCAGGGAATGGTGGCTTCAATGTCAAGTCTGTCGCCAGTGGTGCCACGCAGAATGCATAGGGTTACCAAAAACGGCTAAAAATGTAATCTGCGATATTTGCAAATAAGCAGTTTGGTATATGCCATCTTACCTACAGGGGTTGGGTGAGATGGATTTTCAAAATATTTTAATATTTAATTATTATCCAAAGAAAAAATTGTTTTATTTCGTTTTGTTGATCGTTTTTATATTGTTAATAAACCACTTTTTAATACAAAATTGCTATTTATTTCTATATGGTTACGAGTTTCCTAAAAATCCAACTTTTCAAAATCTATGCCATCTCAGACCACCTTCCCCTACAGACGCCAGCATATGAAGCTACCCGAAACTGTCAAATTTCCCCAATCAACCTTGAACCTTAATGCTTTGGCGATAAAGTTGAAATTCTATTGAAGAAATTTGACAGATTATAGTAGCTTGATGTGCTGGCGTCTGTACAATTATTATAACAGAAGAAAATACATCGATTTTACAAATAACAGTCATTCGATACACCGTCCACCGCACAGTTACACATGCAAGTCATTACAATATATATTCATTTGCGTTCACTTTCAATCACATTGAAGCAGCCCGTCGGTCGGCGACCCATCGATGTATCACAATTACTTATCAACATACTAGCTTACTATTATTTATGATCATTTAAAATTCTCAAATTTCCAAAACATACACTTCATCAAATTCTATTAAGGTTATTTCTGGTTTTTCGTTGTATAGTCGATCTCGTAATAGCTTTATCTCTTTTTTATGACAACAGTTCCCACAAAATAGAAACTTTACTAAAGTTGAACATAGATAAATAGGTTTGGCGTGTATGACGTGCAAATGACATTCAACTTTAGGGTGGTCAAGGAATTACGAAGTGGACTGTACAACACGAGTGGACATGAGCAGCAGCAGCGGGTGTGACGACAGGTTCAATCCGCGCTGCCACGGACCACTGACGACATCTATGGCAGTCAACTAGGTAATGCTGGGAGCCCGGGACGTCATATCAATCATAATTGCCGAGATTTGCTCTTTTCAGCTGCCCGTAAGTGTCCGTCGCTAGTTTCAAACGTCGGGATTGACGTTTTAGTCTTTTTGATTAATTTATACAAGGCTTAAAAAAATTGATGAAAAACTTAAATAAGATCAAAGGTGAAATTGTCACATGAGTCGGTTCGGTCACAGGGCGGATTAAAAAATTTACTACATACGAACGAGTTCAATCGGGGACAGAATATTTAAACAAAGTTCTGTCGGTCAACACGCGCACTCGTGTCCGTAGACGCACCGACCGCTAACGGATGAACAGCAGCGCGGTGCGCGGGTGGCAGGCGCAGCTGTACAGGCCGGCGGGCGGCCGCGCGTGGTACAGGCCGGCGGGCGGCCGCGCGTGGTACAGGCCGGCGGGCGGCCGCGCGTGGTACAGGCCGGCGGGAGGCCGCGCGCGGTACAGGTCGGCGGGCGGCCGCGCGCGGTACAGGCCGGCGGGCGGCCCGCGTCACGCGCCGGGCCGCTCGGCCGGGTGCAGCGCCAGCACCGAGCTGGCGCCGAAGGGCGGGCGGTAGGCCACGCGCAGCTCCGCGAACACGGCGGGCGGCACGCACACGTCGGCCAGGTACAGCACGCCCAGCGCGGGCGGCAGCGCGGCCGGCAGCGCGCCCAGCACGGCGGCGCGGCAGCCGGCGCCCGGCCAGCCCGCGCCCGGCGGCTCCACGCACACGGCGCAGGCGCGCGCCAGCATGGCCCACTGCAGCGCCTCCCTGCGACACGCTCTCACATGTTACCGACGGTCGACTCGGAACGGATGTAAGAATGGGTCCCGCGGTGCTGGCCGACAGGTTCGCGGTCCGCTTTGGTTTTGCTCAGCCTTGAATCCTCTAAGCACACCGCTGTCAATGGTCAGGTGCCTTTACATGGTTGATTTGAAACTGTCGGTCCCAACAATTTGCGACCGACGGAACTGAAGGTAACAGAGACGTTTAGTAGTAGCGCCTTCAGGATGGAATTTGGTGTGAACAAATGTGCAGTCATGCATGGGGAGGGGGGAGTATGGAATCCGTGGGAACCCAACTATTAATAATATCATCATTCTCCCCTGCCCTTATCCCAATTTATTTAACCTTATTTAACCCCTCTCCCTCTCCTCTCTCTCTTTTTTTTTTATTTATTTATTTAACTATTAATAATATATAAGTTATTTATGTATGCCAAGTTCAAGCTTAATCGGATGCCAGAAAGTGTCTGAAAATGGAAACTCATAAGTACGAAGCACAAACAACAAGTTACCTCATTATAAAAAGCTTGTATAATTTTCCTTTGAAAAATATATTTTTTATTTCATACTTTATTTCATATATACAATCTGTACCAAAAACCCTGTCCGATCCAATAAAGGCGTATTCCTGGGTCAACATACGTACTAGAAAAAATTGTTATAAAAATGTAACTCATAAAAACCAAAAGTTATTGATTTTTAATTTTTATAATCCATGCGAAATTTAACACTGAATATGGCAAATTTTCATAAGTTGACAACACTTCACCCGCCGGCAAAATCTTTTTATTTTTACCTATTTTTATTTCAAAGAACACCGCCCTACACTACCGCGTCGTAGACACTCTTTCAACTAGTCGCCGACTCTTTTGATGTCGCCGCCTAGTTACCTACCGACGCGATACTTGTTGCTAGTCTTTCGTGGAGATAGCTTTCGATCTGACGTCCGTACGTAAGCGCTGTCGTTTCGCGAACAATGTCGTATTCTAATCAGGAATATTTTAATACCTATGTTGATGTGCTTAGGCAAGACCTTCTCTTTATTTTTCTTTTTAACAGGTTGCACTAATTGTATAAGATATAAAAGAGCGGCGCCTCCTGGCACAGGCATCTATATGCTTAAAAGGAGACGCCACCAACTGTATAATTTGCAACGTGTATTAATGAAATAAAACCTTTTTGATTTTTGATTTTTGAAAAAAAAAAGACCGACTGCAATTATGCAGCTGCGCGTAGAACGTACGAGGTGCGTTTCGCTAATAGACCAGGTGTGACAGTACCGTCGGAGCGTGCGTTCCAACGCCTGCATAACCGTGTATACACCACAGGCAGTGTTCATGGGCACGAGTCGAAGACCACGAGAGCGCAACGTGGAAATTGAGGAACAAGTGCTGGATATGTTTGCCGCGGACCCCACGCAAAGCACACGCTCTGTTGCGCGACGATTAGAGACAAACCACATGCGGGTTTGGAGAGTGCTGAAGGGAGATGGTCAGCACCCTTATCACTACCGGCGGGTTCTATCCCTTCTGCCCACTGATTACGAACCAAGAATGGAATTTTGTAATTGGGTCTTAGGAAAAGTCGAAGAAGATGAAGGTTTTTTGAATCGTGTGCTTTTCTCCGATGAATGCTCGTTTGAGAGAACTGGTGTGTTCAATTGCCACAACAAACACGTGTGGGCGCTCGAAAACCCGCACGCTATGAAACCAAGTCATTTCCAACATCGTTGGCGTGTTAACGTGTGGGCTAGCAAAAAGGTGTCGAATGTGTATTAGTGTTGGAGGTGGACATGTGGAGCACGATCGCCGAAGTATGCAACAACAACAAGTGAACGTTTTAATAAACTAACACCTGCAGTCGGTAAGTACATTGCCAGAAGCACATCACATTTAAAAAAAAAGCCCTTATCAGGGCTACATTTAATTCAATTAATTGTTTCTTGATAAACAGAATTAAGTCAAAAACACAAAATACAGAGAGTATCTGAAATCCGGATTACTATGCCTACAAAACAATATCAGCTGATACCGACGCGCACCGCGCGTAGTGTAGGTATGTTTGGCGGCACGCGACAAAGCGCGGTTCATGACACGGGCGGCTTCTTTGACACAAAACTGTAGGTAGTAAAACGTGAACTTTGTCGAGCGATCAGTGTTGCCTTTGGTCAGTTTTATTTTTTATTTTAATTTAATGATATTCACTGGGGAAAAATAATAATATCAAATCCATTAAATGATTACGTATATGTGTACGCAGTACGATGCCGAATAATACTCTTATGGATCGGACAGGGTTTTTGTTACATATTGTATATATATACTTTCATATTGCAATGATTGTTTCGTATTCTATAACTTAAGTTGATCTAATTGTCCTAAAAATAAAAAAAAAACCGGTCAAGTGCGAGTTTGTAGGTATGTAAATAGTTTATCACGGGAATCGTGCTTCGAATATTTTTCCCGTATTTTCGGATTTGTTCCTTTACTTGTGCCACATGACATTGCTTCTTGTCAAATTTCATGATTCTAGGTCAACGGGAAGTACCCTATGGGCTTCGATTCCCTTGCGAGTATCAAAATATGCGGCATAAACGAAACATAAACGCCCGTATCTTTTGATTGCGTTGACTTAAAAGTAAGATTTTTTCACTGCTTGAAATGATTGCAGCCCTGAGTATTTGATATTAATTTCAACTGGATAACGCCACGCGTTCCTGAGAAAAAGGGTCTTGACAGTCGGACAACGAAGTGATCTTATAACCCATTCCACCTAAGCACGTGCTCTTGAGAGCGGCCCACTTCTACGATCGTGCCAACACTTAGTATAACAATCATAACGAATGTTAGCACTACAAGGTCCGGCGCGGATGACAATAATTCAATAAGAAGAAAACGAGTTACTTATATGCTATTATTTTTGTCTAGTGTTGACCCCATGTATCTAAAAGCATCTTCTCGTAGCTATACTGTATGACGTGTTATTACTTGCGTTGAAGCATCACACACGCATAGATATGCGCAGAACCGGGCGAGCGAATGTGAACATCGAGATGCTACCGACGTAACAAAAGACATGCGTAGAGAAGGTAGTCGCACTGACTGGTAGCGCTCCTGCGGGTCGTCCAGCACCGGGTCGTACAGCGCCAGCAGCACCAGGTCCGGGCTCGGCAGCGCCGCCAGGCTGGGCGCCAGCGTCACGCCGCCCGGGCCCGCCGCCGCCAGCTCGCGCGCCAGCGCCGGCGCCGGCTCGCGCGGCAGCGGCGCGGCCACGTGCGCGTGCGCGCGCGCGCCGTGCGACGCCAGCAGGCGCGCCGCCAGCAGCCCCGCCGCGCCGGCCGCGTGCGGGCCCAGCAGCGCCACCACGGTGGGCCGCTGGTGCGCGTTGCGCGGGTCCAGGCGCCGCCCGCCGCCCACCAGGCGCAGCGCCACGTCGGCGGCCGCGCGCGCCAGCAGCGTGTGCGCCTGGCCGCGCAGGCCGCGCCGCGCCAGTGCCGCCCACACCAGCGCGCGCAGCTCGGCGCGCACGCCGGGCACGCTCAGGCCCTCGTCAGTCACGTAGTCCACGTGCGCGCGCAGTTCGTCGGGCACGCGGATGGCGCGGCGCGGCGCGGGCGGCGCGGCCAGCACGTTCTGATCGTGGCGAAACTTGCCCAGGTCGTCGGCCTGGCGCACCACGTCGGGCTTGTGCGCGTGGCGCAGCTCCTCCCACAGCGCGCGCTTGTTGAAGAGCGCGAGGTTGCCCTCGAAGTCGAAGTCGTTGTCGAGCGCGGCGTCGGCCAGCTCGCCGAAGCACGCCTCGTTGCGGCGCCGCGCCTTGTCGTACACGTTCATTAAGCCGCCCGCGCCCCCGCCACCGCGGCCCTTCGGCGTGGAGCTGATGTTGCCGTAACTACCTGCGACATCAACATTTCCCAAAGAACATAAATACACACACAGTGATGGAACCCCAATCTGTTACATAGAACTGAAACGTGTAACTGGCTAAATGTGTGTGACTGCGCACTATATATTATACAATCTTGGATTAACCTTAAAAGGGGATGATAAGTTAAGCTCTAACATCGCAATCACTAAACCTGTACCCTAATTGCGTAACACACTATCAATTACAAGCAGAATCATTTTGAAGGATACTGCTAATCCATTGATTCATATGTTAGAAAAAATACTGCACAAACACGTAAATATCGCAATGAATGTAGTAGAACTGTCAAAATGAAAGCCATTCCTAAGGTTAGTGTGTTACGCAATTAACCAACTAGGCCCGGTGCACATGTTCTCATCATGCGGGACGGTTATGTCAACAATCATTGCGCGCCGCTCTGATCGATCCACCACCACTATCAGGCTTATTGGCAATAATAGTCCTGTCAGTGATGATGGATCGATCCCAGTACAATGTGATGTTTCCATTTTCGAGAACTGGGTCGGGCACATACCTGTAGTACGGTACCTCAGATTCCACGAGGCTGTATTTCAGAGCAAGTTGCTTATGGATTATCCTGGCTACAAGGTTGTGTCTATTCAAGTACTCTCCGTTAGCTAGACGAGAACACACGGAGATAATATGCCTGATTGATTCTCCCGTCCGGTGGCATGCCAGACAGATGTCAACCGTGCCGTCTTTCACAATAAATCTCCGGTAATTATTCGTCTTCATAACTTCGTTCGTAATTGCACAGACAAAACCTTCGGTTTCTCCAAACAGGTCACCGAAACGCAGCCAAGCTACGAACGCTAGTAGATCTACATCGAATCCATGTAGGGCCCGGTAAAAGCGTCCGTGAAGCTCCTTACATTGCCATACTTCCATGCGATCATTGGTGTCAAGCACTACTGGCTTGCGCCAGTTCTCTTTAGCCAAGGAGAACGGGGTGACTACATCTCGATGCATCCCCACTTCGGTTTCTAGAAAATATTCCCTGAGACTGCATATCTCGCGAATGTGGAGGGTCTTAGCGTTTAAAAAGCCTCGACCTCCACACTTTCGCGGGATATACAGCCTCATTACCGATGACCGTGGGTTATGCATTCGATTTGCAGTCAACAGCGTCCTATCCAGGGCGTCTAGTTCGGTTTGAGTCCATTTGAGTATGCCGAAAGAGTACATCAAAATCGGCATGACCCAACTGTTGAAGGCACGCACCTTGTTTCCGCCTGATAGAAGACTATTAAGTACTTTTTTCAGGCGGCCAAAGAATCGCTCCTTCAACGATTGCTTCAAGTCAGTAACATTGATGCCTAACGCTTCCGACATACCCAAATACTTATAGGTTTCGGAAGCGGAGAGGGCTCTAAGATTTGTGGAATCCGAGAGTTGGGTTCCCACGGATTCCACAATCTCCCCTCGCTTTACATGCATGACCGCACATTTGTCCACACCAAATTCCATCCTGATGGCAATACTGAAAGTTTCAGTTACTTTCAGTAGCTCCATCAGTTGCAAATTGTTGGGGAGCAAAGAGTTTTAGGTCATCCATGTAGAGGAGGTGCGATATAACCTGACCACCTCTCCTCAGCCGGTAACCTAGACCTCAATCCTCCAGTAGTGTGCTTAGAGGATTCAAGGCTAAGCAGAACCAAAGCGGACTCAAACTATCGCCCTGAAACATGCCTCGCTCGATCCTTGTCGGTTCGCTATTCCTCTGAATATTTCGACATCCTGGATATCGAAGGACCGTCCCGCATTGCCCCATACACGACCTCAGGAAGGTACGCAGAGTTGCATCTACTTTATACAAATCAGGTCATAGGCCTTCTTATAATCTATCCAACATGTCGAAAGATCCTTTCGGGAACGACGAACCTGTTGGCTAATGGCCATATCAATCAGCGGGTTTGTCCGAAAGGGTTACCGCTACCCCGGAACATAAAGGGCGAAGGAAGGAACATGGGTGGGTTTTAGTCAGTAAGAGTCTGACACTCCCTTCCGCTCCACCCAGAACGGGAGGGGTCATTTGATGATTTCCCACCAGAAAAAAATTGCCATATCAATGAGGAGTAGCTCCTTAGTACAGCAATCTTACATCCGTTTTGAGAGGCAGACATAATGGAAATAGTGTCTATATGTTTGTTAATTTTAGCTCTCAAAATGGATGGTTAAGAACTTTATAGACCGTCGGTAAACACGTGATCGGCCTATAATTTTTGGGTTCCGCGGGGCTAACTGTTTTATGGAGCAGGTGGGTAACTCCTGTCGTTAGGAATTGGAGTAGCGAACCAGACTCTAATGCAGTCTGGAACTGAGATGCCAAGCGAGCGTGCGACCTTGAAAACCATTTAATCCAAAAGTTGTGCAACCCGTCCGACCTTGGAGATTTCCAGTTAGGTAACGGACGAGCACGAGCACGCGCACGAGCTACATCTTGGGGGCAGATGGTAATAGCCTCCATTTCTGGTATTGGATCACAGGCTCGCTCGACTTCTCGAGCCCAATCACACGGCCAGGCGCCGACCGTAATTAATTATAATATTATTGTTTCTAAGAAATATGCAATCCGTCTTGATGTTCAAACGACTTCATCCGCAGCTGTATGCTCTACAGCAAGTAAAATCTCACACAGTGAAAATGGAAAGCGCACACGCCGCGACTCGAGGGCTTGTTTTAGCGATAGCATGTTGTGATCATGTTATTTCAATCATGACACTTTAAATTCTGAATAATTGCGTGTTTTCAGTCCTCAGTTTTTTGATGTGTTATCATTATCAATTCCAAAATCTGATCAGTCGTTTTAGAAGTTAGTCTGTTGAAACTTTTGAATAGTTGGTCTGTAGTGCGGTGGGCAGTTCTCTCCACGTGACACCAGAGTTACCAGCATGGTTGCCGTTCTTATTGGTGCGGGTGGCCTGTAAATCGATGGGCTTGCTGCGCGCGGCGGCGGCGGGGCGGCTGTTGCCTAACTTACCAGCGTGGTTGCCGTTCTTATTGCTGCGGGTGGCCTGTATGTCGATGGGCTTGCTGCGCGCGGCGGGCGGCGGGGCGGCGCGGCTGCTGCCACTGTTGCCAATCTTGCTGCTGCAGCTGGCGCCCGGAGGAGCCTGGTTACCTAACGCACATAACACCAGAGTACGCAAACTAATCCAACACATTTCAATAATACTAACAATAACAGTTTTTAATGCTACCTACCTTCGAAAAATAACGAAGTTTTGAATCAAATAAGTACAAAAACATATTTCAATAAGATCATCAAGCTGTTCATTGTCCTTGCAATGCAGGACAAAACACAATCACAAAGGTGGTAGATATGTCTTGAATTACTGATGTGTGTTATTACTTGTTCATTTTGTAATTTTACTGTTTTTAATTGTAAGTAAGTAATTTAGTTTTTTTTTTTATGAAAATCGTCTACTTTTACAATGTTTTTAAAATTGGTGAGCACCATGTATCTATCACATAATTAATTTATATGTCATAGTTTCATTTTTAATTCTTTTACCTATTGTGGTATAGTAATTTTATTTTATATTAAGTGCATCATCTTCTCATATTATTATTATACATATAATTAATGCATGCAAAATATTCTAAAACAGTAACAGTGGAGTTTCTTGCCCATTCTTCTCCATACGAAAATTACCATTTGGAAGGGGAGACTAGAATCAATTCTCTTTTACTGTAATTTTTGACGTTCAAAAGTGCCTTTTATGTGCCTATTTGAAATAAATGCTTTGACTTTTTGACTTGTCCTTGAGTTTCGACAAAAGCTAGGTAGTATGCATATCAGAATTAATAAATACTAGCTTTTACCCGTGATGTCACCCACGTGGTAGTCGCAAATGATCTAATCCATGCCATGGTATATTCAAGGGTTAAATTTCATCCAAATCTGTTCAGTCATTAAGGCATAAAAGGTAACAGACAAAATAATTTTGCAAATGGCAGTGTTTATATGAATGTAGTGTCAGTTGTTTTACCATCTTACAAGCATAGTGTTTACTAGACTTGTAGAGAAGTGCTCTTTCAATTCAAGTACATGAAAACTAGAACAACTCGTTATTTCTCAATGTTCCATCCTGCACATTGAGGGAAGTTGCATCATCTACTGAGCTTGAGTCTAACACCATAGTCAGACATGAATGTTGTTTCTAAGCATGCCCTCTGGAAAGTCTGGTAACAGTGCCAATGCTACCTATTCCTAATCAAACCAGATTTCAGTTGATTAAATTACTATTACTAGTTCAGATTTCTAGATAATATTATTGATAATTATTGATATTTTGCAAATAAAACTAAGAAACTATTAATTAGTGTGCAAGATATAAATCAATATTCCAAGCTAAGCATTATTCTAGAATATGGGCCTAAAAGTTATGTCATAAGCATAAGCCTGCCTAAGGTCTGGCTTAACAATAAATAAAATGGACTACACCAGGTCTGACTGGCTGGGTAAAAGACTTCCTGAGTGAACGGTCTCTTCGAGTTATAGTCGACGGATGCTCATCGGAGCCCATGACGACTAATGTTCTTCAGGGGTCTGTTCTCTCTGCAACTCTCTTCCTGCTGCATATCAACGATCTGCTGATGCCCGGAACCTATGGGTATGCAGATGACAGCACAGTTGTAGAGAGATACCTGCCGAGTGCTCGGGCTTGTAAAGAAACAATCCGGTCCGAAAGAGAGGCTATGGTAGAGCGTACGAATGTCGCACTTCAGGCAGTCTCCAAGTGGGGCGAAGCCAATCTTGTGGGATTCAACACCACCAAAATACAAGCATGTCTGTACACCGCCAAAAGGAGCCCGTTCACCTTGGCTCCTGCTTTTCAGAAAGTATCTTTGGAGTGCACCTCAAACCTAAACTTTGAGCGGTTCATTGAGTCCAAAGCCAAGATGGCTGCTAGGAAACTTGGCGTTCTTGCAAAAGTTCAGCGGTACTTCACACCGGGACAGCATCTAATGTTATACAAAGCGCAGGTCCGATCGTGTGTGGAGTATTGCAGCCACATATGGGCTGGTGCTGCAAAATGCCATCTAGCAGCTTCGGACTCAGTGGAGAGGCGTGCGAAGAGCCTAATTGGTGATCCAGATTTGGTTAAGAACAATCTACAAAGCCTGGAGCACAGGCGTAGGGTAGCCAGCCTTTCGGTATTCTATAGGATGCATTCTGGAGAGTGTTCGCAAGTTACATGACTTAATTCCGCCATCATCGGACAACCCCTCGCACGGCGAGTTTCCACCCTTACATTATTGAAACTGCTACGATCCAGACGAAGCGAATCGCCTCGTCGTTTATACCGTGAACATCACAGGACTGGAACAATTTGCCTGCAGCGGTTTTCCCGTCCGATAATAATTTAAGTGTCTTCAAGGCTAGAAAGAACAGGCTCATAATAAATTAGTACGCTTTACCATCAACGATTGCATCACTGCTTTCCATCAGGTAAGATCGCAGTCAAGCACTAGTTTACGCCATTAAAAAAAACCACCAATATCCTGAGTTTAAGACAATGTGTGCCAAATAAATGACATTGTCACACAATACTGTGAGATATTACCAGCAAGCAGTGAGCATACATCTGCACACTGGCCAGGAGCCTGTTATTGGGGACTACAACTACCAACTGCCTGCCCACCCAACATCCCTAAACTTTACAAATGAAAAATTTAAAGTTTGTGTCAAGAAAACCAATTAATAAGTTATAGATTTATTTTTATGAGCTTACAGATGTACGGCGTAATACAAGTGGGTTTGAAAGCTTGTATCATTGATTATGTCATTTTACGATAGGTAGGTTAGTTTCACACATATGTTTAGATTAGATGTACCAAACAAGCAATTCCTGCCACACATCGGGAGGATTGTAAGGACAGGGCAGATGCACTCATAGCTCAGACCATAGCCACATATGCACAGGTCACATAATAGTGTTCCATACCTGAACTTGTGGGGTTTGCCTGTAAGTTCTCACACACAGTAGCTTTCTGCGCCTTCTTCATACCCTTAGTGACAGCCACCGTGCTGTGCGTCTGCTCTGCAGGCTCAGCCCGAGATTCAATTATCTTCAGATCTTTTATGTCGGCAGCACTGAAGCATGATACAAAACCAAAAAATAATTAATTGTGTAATATTAACCAACAGTATGCAAAAAAGTTTACCTACTTTAGAGTCACTTGCGACTTCGGGTAAGGAAAGCCATTCCTAAAGGCTTTTGTTAAAGTAATAGTGCTACCATCTGCCTCTAGAATAGTTCCTTGATAGCAACCCAGCGGCTCGCCACAGTTCACCGATATGGCATACCCAACCCAATTCGACATTGTCCCAAACGTCTATCTGGTACAAAGTAAAACTGTTGATAGTCTAAATGAATGTCGACTTTGGTCACAGTAAATATCAAGTTTAGCTCATCTGCTTAAACTACTGTACAGATATCCTATCAAATTCACATTTTTTAACATGCATGCAAATTGTAATATCTAACCCACAGACTATCCTACGAATTGAATACCTTTCCTTTTTGACAAGTGACAACTTGCCAAAACAGCAGTGTTGCCAATAAGAATGTTGCGTTCACGTTGATGTGTATTTCCGCCAGAAAACCAAGTTTTCTTTTTGTTTCCAATGTCAAAATCAAACCAATTTGTTCAACGACTATACCGCAAGGGGATTATTTAAAACATTATTATTAACATTATTATTTCTCCTTTCCTTTGTCCATACAAACGAAAGGAGATGTCCCCTTTTTATATGGACGTTGGTTTTTGTTCCGAACAAGTCAAACCAGAATCAAACTACATCCAAATAAAAGCGACAAAAATATGGAACTTGGAACCACTTAAATAATATTTTTAAACCCCTTAGAAAAAAATTATAAACTATTTAATGTTAGTATTAATACATATATTATATTTTTTATTTGTTGATGGCAGCCCAAAATAAACCCCCGAACCTTAGAGTAAGGAAGCTACTTCTCTTTGTCCAAGCCCCGAACACTTTGACAATTTTTTTTTCTTCTTTGATTCATCTGTAAATATGACGATATAATAAATAGTAGGATAGTATTAGTAGGAAGTAGGATAGTAGGAATTAAATCAAGACAACTAATAAACATTCCAGGGATTTCGCCATCACATGAGACAGCTTTGATCAGAGGACGAATAAAGATAAACGTCATTTAGTACTACTTTGTACCTGTACTGAACATTTTGTTCATACGCCAGCAGGTCAAACTACCCGAAACTGTCAAATTTTCCCAATCAACCTTGAACCTTAATGATTTAGCGATAAAGTAGAAAATATATTTAAAAAAATTGGGCAGGTTGTAGTAGTCTTTGGGTTGTAGTAACTTGATGTGCTAGCGTCCGTACCTCACACGGCAGAAACGGTTTTTTTTTTTAATATAAATTAGTGCTTGTCTGCGATCCCGCGTGATGGAAAGCAGTGATGCAATCGTTGATGGTAAATCGCACTAATTTATTACGAGCCTATTCACTCTAGCGTCTCTAGCCTTGAAGACACTTAAATTATAATCGGACGGGAAAACTACTGCAGGCAAATTGTTCCAGTCCTTCGATGTTCGCGGTCTAAACGACGAGGCGAAACGCTTCGTCCGGATCGTAGCAGTTTCAACGACGTAAGGGTGGAAACTCGCCGTGCGACGGGTTGTTCGATGATGGAACGGTGATGGTGGAATTAAGTCACGTAATTCCCGCGAACACTCTCCAGAATGCATCCTATAGAATAGGTACCGAAAGGCTGGCTAGCCTACGCCTGTGCTCCAGGCTTTGTAGATTGGTCTTAACCAAATCTAGATCACCAATTAGCCTCTTCGCACGCCTCTCCACTGAGTCCAAAGCTGCTAGATGGCATTTTGCAGCATCAGCCCATATGTGGCTGCAATACTCCACACACGATCGGAACTGCGCTTTGTATAACCTTAGGAGCTGTCCCGGTGTGAAGTACCGCCGGACCTTTGCAAGAACGCCAAGTTTCCTAGCAGTCATCTTGGCTTTGGACTCAATGAACCGCCCAAAGTTTAGGTTTAACCCATTGGCTGTCACGACTATCGGCACAATGATTGCTCGAGTCCACATGCCACATGTCGGCAACCTCGCGAGCCAAGTCAAGATACTTGATTTGTTTATCTTTCTCGGCTTTCACGAGGTTCTAATCATGCGGGACGGTTATGTCAACAATCATTGCGCGCCGCTCTGATCGATCCACCACCATTAGCAGGCTTATTGGCAATAATAGTCCTGTCAGTGATGATGGATCGATCCCAGTACAATGTGATGTTTCCATTTTCGAGAACTGGGTCGGGCACATACCTGTAGTACGGTACCTCAGATTCCACGAGGCTGTATTTCAGAGCAAGTTGCTTATGGATTATGCTGGCTACAAGGTTGTGTCTATTCAAGTACTCTCCGTTAGCTAGACGAGAACACACGGAGATAATATGCCTGATTGATTCTCCCGTCCGGTGGCATGCCAGACAGATGTCAACCGTGCCGTCTTTCACAATAAATCTCCGGTAATTATTCGTCATCATAACTTCGTTCGTAATTGCACAGACAAAACCTTCGGTTTCTCCAAACAGGTCACCGAAACGTAGCCAAGCTACGGACGCTAGTAGATCTACATCGAATCCATGTAGGGCCCGGTAAAAGCGTCCGTGAAGCTCCTTACATTGCCATACTTCCATGCGATCATTGGTGTCAAGCACTACTGGCTTGCGCCAGTTCTCTTTAGCCAAGGAGAGCGGGGTGAGGCCCTTGTCCACCGCGTCTACATCTCGATGCATTCCCACGTCGGTTTATAGGAAATATTCCATGAGACTGCATATCTCGCGATTGTGGAGGGTCTTAGCGAGCATTATGCAATAAAGTTTATATTATTATTATTATTTTGAAAGGCAAAACTAGAAAAAAGGCGGCGTTCGCTCCGGTTTTAACCCCGCGCTTAATAAACCTTACGTTGTACCATCTGACATAGCCATAGAGTAAAATAGAATAGAATCCTTCTGACATCTCATGACAAACCAAAGTCAAACAGCACATACATTGTCTTGTCAATGTCAAATTGTCAAACAGCCATGAGTCCATGCATGAGCTAAACAAACAGGCTCACTGGCTCACTGAGGCTCACAGACTATGCATATAAATAGGCAATCGAATAGCAAGAGCTAAATTATTATAATAATAAAAATACTGTGCGTGTGAGCTATTAATGATTTGAACATAAAGACTTAGTAAAAAAGTCAGTGAGTAGTGTTTTTGACGGATAGAGGTTGTCACCTACTCACCTTAGTAACGTGTTTATTTACGAAAAAGGAAGAAACATTATTTTATGTTTACTAAACGGGTCTCCTAACTTCTATGGGATAAAATTGAAAAAATAATCTTATTCTGTTACATGTAGAAAAATGGTAAGTTTAACAAAATATTAAATTTTATCATAGTGTAGTTTTTAGTAAAACAAGTAGTTGTTCATAAACTGATAATTATCATGATTCATTAATTAACATCTTATTAGGACTATTTGACTCTGAAAGTAGAAGGTGACGGCTTGAATACAGTACTTTTTAAACGACTGAAGTTGTTTTAACAATATGTGGACAGCAATGCTTGCCATTTCCTTATTATTTGTGTCAATACTTTACTTGATCCACCGGTTATCCAGTGACCCCTATGATCTGTGTAAGTATTGCTCTCCTCACTGAGGTCTTAAGTGAAGACGATTAAAAACTTAAGTGGTCAAGACTCTTGAGCTTTAGTTAATGTGATATACTTAATAAAAATCTTAAATTCATGGACAGACAATTTTTGGCCAGGAATAAAACATGTAAAGGAAAAAAGTAATAACTTTTATTATTCACAGCAGTACAATATACTTGCAACTTCGCTCAGTGTACCACCATGTTTTTGTATATCAATATATTCCACAATGGCTGTTCATGATGGCGGATGGAACGATAATCATTTTAATCTAATTTTTTATCAATAAACAAATCAACTAAAATACTTTGACAAAACTCAAAGCACAGACATATTAATAAATTCATTACAAGATTATTTATAAAATTAATGAATAAGTGGTTAAACACATTAAAAGGAATAAATTCATGAGTGCATGACCTCCTGACTCATAAATAGACTAACATAAAATGCTATACAACCTATCACAATGCATAGCCTAAACTGCTGGGTCTAGAAGCATGACACTGTGTTGAAGTTCGTCATTTTCAAGAATGGGAATGCCAACAGACAGGCGTAAGGCTTGTATTGAATCACACAAAGTCTTTTGTAAGGGACTAATTAATGTGCTCTGAATAAAGATTGCTGTGGGATTGTATACCTCTCATTGTGGATGTTAATGGCAGTAAATGTTAGGGTGAGGCAATTTTGAAAATATGGCAGCAACCTGGTGGCAAGTTTTAAAAATAGGGTGAAATATTCTGCCGTCGTTCGGTAAAAAGGTATCACTATGTCAACGTTGATTTAAAAAAATATATAATTAAAGAAAAAATAGAAATCTTTATTGCAGTCCACGAATTATCCATAAAACCACAATTTTAAAAATTATGGGTTAAGCAATAAAATATGATAAAGTGGCACAATACATATACACACCTAATATAAATAATAAATAAATAAATGTTTTGTTCAGTATTAAAATGGGTAAAATATTTATATAAAGTTTTAGAAATTATTTACAAAGGTATAATAATGTTAGCTGCCTGTGCTAGGATAAACCTGTATCACAGGCGGCATGAGCATGCATTATGGCAATTGTAGGACAATACAATTCTTAACAATATTTAACATTAGAAGTCTAGAAATAATGACAAAATTTTATTAATTCATTATTTTATAGCTAGTTTAGTTAAATACTATTTACCTTAAAGATCAAAATAATAAAAGTACGTAATTAGTTACGTTATTAATTAATTATTTACTCAGCGTAAAATAGTTTCTTGCACTTTAAAACTTAGCTAAACACATATGATATGATTTTGCGTCAGCAGAAATTGGTAAGTGGGTTAACGTCAATGTTGCACAAAATTAAATCATGTTCGGGGCAATGCGTTTGTTCGATTTTTGCTGCGGGTGACTTATGTGCTTAAACATCAACAAAATCGAGGGTTTGTAGGCCAGTGCAGTGGTTAGCTGGGTCAACAGCAGGCGTTAAACACGGAAGTTTGGCCTTAAGTATGACGCTCTGGGCGCCCTCGTAGTCGATAGAGTTTATGTACCTGTACTCAGCTATTTTCCTAGCAGGGCAGCACTCAGCCATCTCCCGTTTTGTGGTTATTGGGATTTTTAAAGCGTGAGCAAGTTGCACATTTCGGTGTGTCAACTTTCTTCGCGCACTCTAACATCGAGTGTCCTTCTTCACCGCAGTGACCACACGTAGATTTTAGCTCGCTGCATGTTTTTGCTGTATGACCATATCGTTGGCATTTGTAGCATCTAGTGACAAGGGTGAAGTCCCTGACAGGGCATGACGTCCAATTTATAAAAAGCCTTGATTGGGATAATAAGACCTTACGTATATTGGCTGTAACTTCAATGATTCTTCCCAGATTTGTGGCTTAATTTAATCACACTCAAAAAGGACTCCATAGGCATTGCTGGGAACTTGTCGGCTACGTTCTGTTCGTAAATGCACCTGACTTCAGTTTCAGCCAAAGTAGCCGACACGGTTCTCTATTGTGTTACCTAACTTTTTTATCCATAATCTAAAGTGCCATAATTTTTTTTGTCCTAATCTTCATTTGTCCGAATGATAACTTGCCCGAACTTAATGTCACATAATATCACATGCCATAAAATTAAAACCCCTAACTACAATATGCCCTAAAGGAGATCCGCAAACAGCCCTAATAAATTAGGCCTCAATAAACAAAAATGAAATAATTTGGGTTTTCAAGGAGTAATATTAGTCTATAGCCCTGTGTAATTAGTTTTTTGATATAACATGGGATATGGAAATTAAAAAAAAAAAAACTTTATTTCAGACAGTAGTCAATTAATCCCATTAACATTTGTTCTCGCTCTATCTTTAGGTCATGAGTTTGAGTGATTTTAATATGAGGTGAAAGTTCGTCACAAAGGCAAATTGGCAATTGTCCAAAAACACAGCAAGGGTCGGTAATTAAATGTAGCACAAAATAAACATATAACGCAAGTCCACAACACGAACGAGAAACGTTATGACGCTATCCGGCAATCTGTTGTTGACAACCGATTGATTGACAAGTGACAGCCGTATCAAGTGTTGCAGTTCGCAAAAATGCAAATCGATTTTTCTATAAAATCATTAAAATAACACAACAATAACAAAAAAATACTTTATCTTTAATCATTGTTTTGCAATAAACTCATAAAATACTTTTTAAGTGAAAAAAAAATATAAATCGAACATTATAATACAAATCTCTTGATGGGAAAAACATTTTTTTTTAATATGGCAAAATCAGTTGTTATTAAAACAACTGCAACGCGAGGAATACATCAACTGACTTTTCTTTTTTTTTAATTCCTTTTTCCTACGTTTTTTTAGGAAATGATAAATTTAAGTAGGTCTTATAATTATTTAAATATTTTTTCGAATGGTCTAATACTTTGTCTATCGGGGCCATGACTCGCCGATCTCCTTTTGTTTGTCATAAATATTACAATACAAAATAATTAAAATACACCAGACGGCACGGTTGGCGCAGTGGTTAAGCGATTGACTGCTGCGCTGTGTCGCGGGTTCGATTCCCGCACGGAACAAATATTTGTATGACCTACAAGTAGTTGTTCCGGGTCTGGCTGTTTGTATATATGAGTTTAAATGTTTGTAAACGCACCCACGATACAGGAGAAATTCCTAGTGTGGGGCAAAGTTTAAAAAAAAAAAATCGTTTTCTATGAAAGTTATAAGTCCTAAAATCAAATTAATTAATGTTTATTTATCCTAATAATTAAAATAATAAGGAGGATAGTAATAATAATGTTCTCGTCTAGCTAACGGAGAGTACTTGCATAGACACAACCTTGTAGCCAGGATAATCCATCAGCAACTTGCTCTGAAATACAGCCTTGTGGAATTGGAGGTGAAGTACTACAGGTATATGCCCTACCCAGTTCTTGAAAATGGAAATATCACATTGTACTGGAATCGATCTATAATCACTGACAGGACTATTGTTGCCAATAAGCCTGATATAGTGTAGGTAGATCGATCAGAGCGGCGCGCAATGCTTGTTGACATAACCGTCCCGCATGATGAGAACCTCGTGAAAGCCGAGAAAGATAAACAAATCAAGTATCTTGACTTGGCTCGCGAGATTGTCGACATGTGGCATGTGGACTCAGTAATCATTGTGCCGATAGTCGTGACAGCCAATGGGTTAATAGCCAAGAACCTCGACCAACACCTGAGGAGGCTCTCGTTGGGCAGCTGGATCAAGGGCTTGATTCAGAAAGCGGTACTTCTGGACACGGCTCGCATTGTCAGGATTCAGGAAGTTCCTCTCTCTTTGTACTAATAATAACGCCTCCATTTTTGGTCTTTTGGACACCACGTACATGCAGTTTCATTTGATCAGGAAAAAATATTTTTTTGCACGAGGTCTTTTGTTTCGTCACTTGACTTTATTTTTGTCGTTGGGATAAATAGCTACAGAGCTTAAATTGTTCGGTCGAATGAAATCATTTGCTCCCTTCTCCACCATATAGGCAAACGAAACATTTCCTGTAGAACTTGAGTCCTCAATCGTCTGCTTGAGGTCCGAAATATGTTCCGTCAGGACGCGCTTTTCCTGAAGGGCATCAACCGCGTTATACGCGTGAATGGCTTACTGTTTCAGCGACTGGTATATAATTGCTATTTGTGAGGTTCCAAATCCTACTTTACGGCACAGGTAGAAATTTTCAGTTTCTGCTCCGAGTTGAGTTTGCCATCCACAGCAATAGAACAAACTTCATTTAAGTGCTGTTCGATGGTTGACATCCATTTTTTAATCTCGGGCGTTGAAACAACTTCAACCGTGACCGACTCAAGGGCTGGGATCTGCGTCGTCGTCTTTGACGGCGAGGCGGAGGGGTGCACTGGCCCCCTTGGATTAAAGGGGCTGTTATCCATTTTGTATTTTTACGAGTTCACTAATTCCTGTCCATTATTCACTGAAACTATACACTAAGCAAAATTACAGTTGCATTACGTTGGTAATGCACTAAAGGAGGTCACTATTATTAAAGTAGGTAATTATTAAATATTGCTAACGAGCACGTCTGTACATTGCGAATGGTACTGTACATAAAGTAATGACATATCCTCACGCCTCTCTTTTCTTGCACAATAAAATAACTCATTTACATAGCTATTTCCTTCAAGTTCCTTAACTAGTTTTATACATAACCTGGACATGATGCATCTGCTTGTCTGAATGGCATTGAACATGTTCAACCTTGGTTCTACAAACATTCCAGAGGCACTACGGTAGCACTGCAACCAGTGGCGTGCATTGGTTTTCAGAACAGGTAGGCACACCTTTTCGTTAGGTACAGTCGCCAGCACATCAAGTTACCCCACTTTGACCTTGAACGCGTTATGAGCAACTACAGCGAGAATCGTGCGAAAGAGATGTATAGCTTTTTTTTTTTTCTGGTTGGAAATCATCAAATGACCCCTGCCGCTCTGGGTGGAGCGGAAGAGAGTGTCAAACTCTTACTGACTAAAACCCACCTATGTTCCTTCCTTCGCCCTTTATGTTCCGGGGTAGCGGTAACCCTTTCGGACAACCCTGCTGACCCGGCAGGCTTCGGCCCTAAGGGGCCCCTCAAATTATGCTGACATCTCTTTGAGGCGCGCGTGGAACACTTACGCGCCGTCCGGCACGGGCCTGGTCCTGATCGGGCGGTGAGCTACCCTTTGCTCTACGCCCGCAGGCCCGCGCCTACGGTGGCCGGGAGTCGTCACGCGGCTCCCGACGCCCGGAGCGTCTCCCGCGGCGGCTGGGACGGGAGGCTCTCTCCCTCATCCGTCCCGCCACCTCCTTCGCTAGCATGACTGCTTCGCAGAAGGAGGCGACTGCCTCCCACTCCCTCTCGCCCTGGTGCAAGCCATGGGGCTTGCACCAGGGCGTGTCCCATAGGAACGGCCCCACAACCGATCCCTGCGGGACACCGCACGACATCTCTCGCCGGTTCCACTCCCCATCGCGACCGGGGTAGGTGACGGCTCTGTCCGTCAGATACGCCTCCACTATTCGACGGAGGCAGGGCGGCACTCGGTGATACCGGAGTGCCTCCACAACGCAGCTCCAGGGCAGGGTGTCGAACGCGTTGGCGATGTCGAGTGACACCGCCACGACGACCCCACCCCGGGACACCGCGTCCCTCGTCGTGAGGGCTCTCACGCGCATGATGGCGTCCACCGTCGAGCGCCCCTTGCGGAAGCCAAACTGGCTGTCCGCAAGATCCGGCCCCGTCCTCACCAAGTGCCCGACGAGGCGGTCCACAATCACTCTCTCTAAGAGCTTGCCCACCTCGTCGAGAGAGATGTATAGCTTTTTGTTAGTTCTTACTCGTAATGTTTCGTGTGCGTATGTGGGTGTGTGCGTGTGCGCTTCGTGGTGTAGAATAAAATACTATGCGATAATACTTGAATCGAATCGAAATAATGGCTTGGTAAGAAAAAACAGGCGGCCCGCGCAATGCTTAAAATACTTATGAAAGTTTATAATCAATTTGTTTTATTGAAATGATATTTTACTTAATCCTTCATTATTACATATTTGTTTAACTACTCATATTACATTTAAACAGGTAGGTAAGTAGGTAGGGTGTACACCGTTTACACAATTAATTAGCGAAATTTCACGCTCTCGATGAATTTTCTTAAGTAGCCAGGTAGGTATAATCCGATGTAAAAAAAACACATTTTTTTTTTAATTTCAAGCCGGGTTTAATAACCGTTTCCGTGTTTTGTTACCTACTTACTGGCGGGCTGGCGGTCAACTGTTTTCGTGCGTTCCTTGCTCGTCTATTCTAAGTATTTTTACGAAATTTAATGCTGGAAACCCATAACACAATCTGATTGAAATTTTGAAAAAAAAATGGATACTTAGGACCCCATCACGAACCTGTGTGAAGTTTAGCCAATTAATTATACCTACATATAAAAAGTCTCTTGGCAGTCCGCCGTGTTTGAGATTAACTTTACGTCCGCGACACGATCTTATTACTAAAATAATAAGTTTGAACTTAGTAACGGAATTATCTAAACCTACCGAAGTTTGCTTTTACATGCAAGTTCAACCTTATTGCGCTAGTAATAAGATACGATTTCGAAGATTATGAATTTTCAAATAAAATTCTAATCTATTATTATCGTTACTTCATCATCATCATCAGCCTACAGCAGTCCACTGCTGGACCTATGTCCAGCAGTGGACTGCCGCCTCTCCAATTGCACGCCATTTAACTCGATTTTCGGAAACTCTCATCCAGCTGCTACCAGCCATCCTACGAAGATCGTCGCTCCCCCTAGCCTAGCGTTACTTCTTTACATCCTAAACATTTTATAATTGAGAATATGAGTTTCTTTGTTTGTTACGCATCATCATGAAATGTTGCATGTATCACGTTGTCAGGGGTGAGTACAGAAAAGGACATGGGATCCCGTAGGAACCTATTCCTATGGGAACTCGGGTGAAGCCGCATAAAATGCGAAATTGAGTTTGTTTATATGTTAAACCTTCAGTTTTCACGCAGCGGCGTAGCTACGCCGCTGCGTGAAAACTTACGGCTAGCTAGCCGTAATGCCATATCAAATAATCTGGGCGGGGTCTTTTGCAAAAAGGACAGTGACGTTTTTAACATACTTCAAAAAAGGAGGAGGATCTCACTCCTACTGTATTTTTTTTTTATGTTTGTACCTCAGCACTCCTTTGTTTATAAGCCAATTTGCAAAATTATTTTTTTTATTTGTAAGGATATACTTTCAGATTGGTCCCATACAAACTTCATCAAAAACGGTTCAGTAGTTTGGTTTTTAAACCAAACTTACTGGTTAAAATTACAACTTAAAAGTGAAAACTAAAAACTTTTTCCAAAAAAAAAAAACCAACCGACTTCCAAAACAGACCTTCGGAAGTCCTTGGCAAACAACGAAAATGCGAACCCAACGACACCGACATCCGAAATATAATGAAGTTATTTTTCACTGTAGTGTCTTTTTTGGAAGTCGGTTGTTTTTTTTTTTGCAAAAAGTTTTTTTAAGTACTTAAATAACTATGCCGTCAGGGCTCCGTATAATAGATACGGCGGTAGTTCCCCTGCTTTTGGCGCCTTAACTACACAACCGATCATCATGGAATTTTACATATTTTTGATAGGTAGCTATCAGAAAAGGACATAGGAATAGGATAGGTTACTACGGTTGAATAAAATAAAATGCGGAATAACAATCTTAATTTTTTTATTTAATATAATAAATGGTAAAATAAATAATTAATTGAAATCTTAAAAACAAATACCTACTCTAAATTAAAATATACTTACAATAAATAACATAATTTATAACACCAAACTATACGATAAGTAGATAAGACTAAAAATAAGTAGATAACATTTATTTTTTACAAGCTTTTATTTAAAAAAAAAACACACACACACACACAGTTACATCTGTCAGCAATGGTTGCCAAGCAAAATCAAATGCTGCCGCCATACACAATTGTAGGCTTTTACCTAGATTAGTATAATTTGACTGGGCTGTATAAGGCCCGGCACCCACAGGCGGCACGGCGCGACAACTTCACTGATACGTCTCAGCCTGCTTTGGCATCCTTCGGAACGTTCTGGCATGCCGTGGTACCCCGAAATGTGAATGATAAAATAAGATCTCAAATCATTTGCGCTTACTAAAATCCCATGTCGTGGCATGCCGCCAATGGGTGACGGCCCTAACTTAAATTATCACCAACAATTAGTAAAGGAAAAATGCTCAAGAATATAACAATGGTGCGAAAAGAAGAATAAAATTTCAATTTACACTATCTTTATCACGTTATTAGAAGAATTATCCATACTAATATTATTGGCATGCGGATGACGTCATCCTGTGCCGCGAACCACTCCTGCACCACCCTGCAGGTGTGCACGCGGCAGTTGTCTTGGCACAAGTAAATAATGCCCTCTGGGTAGTGCAGGCGCTCGGTGGGGATCATCACGTCCCGTAAAATTTCGACGTACTGTTCACCCAGTTCACCCGGTCCCATTGAGCTCATCCATCCCCAAAAATTGAGAGATATATTTCCACTTGCCCGATTTGTCAAAGTATTCACCTCCACATAGCGCTCATTGCTATTGCGCCATAATATTTTTCTTCCGTCCATATCCGACCGGAAGCTTTTTTCGTCTACGAATATGACGATATTGTTTGCCCAGTCAAAATTATAATATTCTAGGCAAAAACTTACTCTTGCCTCCTTATGGGCCTGGGTCATCAATATCTTCTTGGCAGTGACTGTGTCCATTGAAATCTAAAACAAAGAAAATTTTATCAATTTTAATACTTACCTAGGAGTCTTTAGTATGACAACGGGCCAACTTAACTAAACTGCATTCGCGATTTATTTCCCAAAAAATGTAAACAAATATGCGTTTATGGAAAAATAACTTTAATTCCTACACAATAAAGTTCAGTTTACGCTACAACTTCAAACATTTTTACAACTGCTAGTCAAGTAGTGCTAGTCACTCTGAAATCAACCTAATTCTCATTAAAATAAAGTTGATATTTGTTTAACTTGAAATAACATCAATTTGAAACATTATTTTGAATAAACTTTAAATGAGTATGGGGCGGCTAAAAAATATGCTTCAAAAGATAAACATAATCAAATAAACAATGTGTCGAATTGAGAACTTCCTTCCTTCTTTGTTGAGGTGGGTTGTAAAGAATTGAAGATTTATCTAATAGTAATACTAATAAGTAGTAATAACAATCACTGACACCCTTCTAACTACCTACATGTCTATTAGGTAGTAGGTATAATTTTAATCAATTTCGTTATTCACTTTTTAAGAAAACCATATTTTATGTAAGTGATGAATAAGTTGAGGTGATAAGTGTGATTACAAGCTACACATGGACTCACGCTGTACGAAGTTGATGTTAGTCGTGTGGTCAGAAAAGGATCGGCAGAGTGTGCAGCGACCATAGCAGCATCAGGATCTCGCGTAGAGTTGGCGCCGGTGGGCTTCTATGGTTCCGCTTCCTTCCCACCGCCGAAGCCAGAAGTAAACAGTTTTTTTCTGGGACGAAACAAATAGCTATAGTTTATTTGCCCATTATAACTCGACTACTACAGGCAAAGATGTATTAATATTTATATAATTCCCTTCAATAATAGCTTACTTATAGTGATTAAATTATTTATTTACACACAAACATCGCTACCAGTACAGGGTTACACCCAATGCGATAGCATGGTAACTAAATTCTAACTATGCTGGGCCCGCTGGGCACGAGAACACGTTTGACCTAGCAATGTTTTAACGGACAAAAAGAAAGTGCGTAATTGTTTAGGTACCGTCAAACAAGCCAACTTTGCCCGTTTTTTTAAGAAAATCGAATATATTACAAGTTTTTTCTATAGGACTTAAGTATATTTTTGCATTTACTACAACTATATGACCATATGCACGTGTTAGATATTTCACTTTGATATAATTAGAATATTAGAATATTGTTTGTTTCGATAATGGCATCTGGCACATTTAGGAAGCTTGGGACCAACGTAGAGGTACCTAATTTGACTAGATATTGTGTTTACAAAAACCAGCAGTCTTAACTTGTAAAAAAAAACACTTAAATGTTATTACTATAAATGATTAAGTAATATTTGATTATACTTGTAGTATATCTTAGATTTTATATTGTTATTTTAATATAATAGGTTGTTTCAAATGATTGGCACAATACTGTCAGTTGATGTTGATATACTTTTTGATGATGTCTCAGAATTACGAATTAACTCCTCTTAAATTGATTAATTACCTTATAATGTTTTAAAACGGTTTCAGTACATCAGATTTGTTTATTACTACCTGATATTAAACCAAAATATATGATGATCTGTGATTGGTTCAAAATGGCGGTAGATGTTTAACGTAAAAGACGTTGGTAGTATATAAAAAGGATTGTAATGACGTTATCGGGTCAGTTGCTTGGTAGATGTTCAGTTGGTTAGTTCTAGTGCCGTTGTTAAGTGGAATAGATCGACCAGATGTCACGTAAGTTAAGTAATTTGATATTATACCATAATTAATGCTTATTACGACTATGATGTTGTGTTGTGTTAGTCATATTTGGCCAATATTCATAGCTATTGTTATTATGTTGCTATTATTTGAATTCTCTTGGACCGTTGTCCAAGAGATATAATTAATTGTTTTTAAAGATAACGATAAATTATGACAACGTAAGAAATGTATTGATAGAATACTTTAATACTGTTTCCATGGAGTTTCTTGTCCTTCTTCTCCATGATGACCTAGTTTTACGAACGGACGACTAGTTTTCTGATTAATTACTGACAAGCCTAAATTTAAATAAATGTTGAGACTTGTCTATCTGTGCTTTACTTCATAAAACCCTTTCCATACAAACCATATTCAATAATAACTTTCAAACACAGTAAATAACTAACTAGTAACCATTCTGACATTCAAAGCTTGTTATTTGGGTAATATATAGGTACATATACTTCTAGTCTATACTGTAGAATCTAACACACGCATTTGCTATGTAAAATATTTAAAAAAATAAAATTTAAACCAAGATTTGTTCGATTTTGATGGTGGGCAAAATAATCCGGACTTTTAGCCAACATTGCCCACTTCGATTTTTGACGCAAATCAAGCTCTTATAAATACGTAGAAAGCACCACGACTACAATTTAAGGCAATCTTAACCTAAGTTTTAAAATACTGTTTGTAGCTTAAATATTTTCGTGATAAAAACAGTGGGCAATGTTACCTAGCGGTTAGTGCCCTTTTCCATACAAGGCCCAACAGACGGCTTAAGATTTTAAGGGTTGTCACATTCCAGTAAAATGATCAAATAAATGTTATTTTCACTTTTCTTTTGTGGGTGTTGGGTGCATATGAATAGACGTTAAAATGGTAATTAAATGAAACATTGTGTTCAAAATTAAATGTTTATTCCAATTTCGTCGACAATTCGATATAATACCGTTGTTCTATTTTGAACATTTCAATAACGTCAGATTTCTGCTGTAAATTCTATATAAAAAAATGAGATCAATATATGTAATATTTTGAGTAGTTCTTACACTCAATTCATCTGCGTGTCTAGCCAAAAAACCCTGCACCCACGCATCTCCCGGAATTTTATTCTTGAACACAAGTTCTCGAGAATTTTTTCTTAAATATTCATGCACCAATAACTTTAGATCGAGTTTAGTTAGGGGGGATCCAAAATCACTAGAAGCCTGCAAGACTCTCACAATTTTATTTGACGGCACGGTTGGCGCAGTGGTTAAGCGATTGACTGCTGCGCTGCGTGTCGCGGGTTCGATTCCCGCACGGAACAAATATTTGTATGACCTACATGTATTTGTTCCGAGTCTGGGTGTTTTTCTATCTTGTATATAAGTAGTTTATCAGCCATCTTGTTACCATAACACAAGCATTAGGTTGCTTAGCTTGGGACAAATGGTGCTGTGTGAAATGTCCAGGGATTTATTATTATTATTATTATTATTATTTTCTTCTTCACTTGTCAGTGTCGTAGGATGCCCAACAGAATTTGAATGTAATTTTTTTATTTGATTAACTATGGTACGTCGTGGGATACCAAACTGTCGCTCAGCATCTCTTGACGATATTTGTTTAGATGCAACTGCTTCGCAGGTAAGCTTTAACATCACGTCGGAGTAATTTTTATATGCTCGGGACCCAATTTCACGTCTTGGCTTTCTTGGTCTAATTCTAGACTTCTGTTTGTTTTTCTGAAATTAAAATTAACAATAAAATTAAAGCTAAGTGGATCACCTTCACCTCTGTACATGTCACATACAGGGTGAAATTTTAAGCACTGTTTTCCTCTTACGGGGTCATTGTACTCATCATTATGAACAACTTTTACTATGGAGCCAAACCTGAAATCGTGAAAATTAAATCAGCTGTTCCCTACATTTATGTTCGCATAACTCGTCAAAATGTAGGGAACAGTTGATTTTGTTTACCCCTTAACGGGGCACCGAGCTGTTTATACACAAAAACGCGCTTTTATAACGGTTGTTTGAAGTAGTAAACAATTAAATTAAAATCTCAGGAAATAAATTGCTATTATTGGCCATATATACTAGGCAGTATACAGGATGGAAACACGATTTGATAAAGTTGGCTCGATAGAATAAATTCACAAAGTTATCTCTAAAAAACACAACAAACGCTTAGTACGGCGTGAATACTTCGCGGAAGGTCATCAGTTTTTTAATAATAACAAAACAACATGTTTTATACAACGTATACGATTTACATTTTCAAAATGTGTATTTGTTTAACAATAAGAAGGAAATACCTAAATTCGCGCGAGTTTTGCCCATCATAAGCAGAGCCGCCGCGCCGCCCTCTTATCCGCTTTAGTCCGCCGTCGGCCATCGGACGGGGAGCTTGTGTCGCTTGCGCTTACGCACGGATTTAATAACGTAACGAAGAAAATTGTGTGAAAACTAATTGTAGCGTATTTGAAATTTATTTATTTTTATTTGAAATGGGGAACAAAGTAAAGAAATCAAGACAGAAGGGGTTGGCGAAAAACCAATGCTAAACGCTTGCATGAAGAAATGAAGTAAGTAAAATTCGTATACTTACCTACTTATTTACTAATTGCCTTACCAAGTGGTGTTATTTTTTTTATGGGGTATTTTAAAAAGAATTGAATTTATCTTTTAGAGCAAGAAAAGTACAGGCTGAGAATGTTGAAGACAAAAAGAATACTCCTGTTGCTTCGTAAGTATACTCAGTACAGTACCTACCTACTTTCTAGTATCTGGTGACACTAATTCATGCAGCCAAATGCATACTGAAGACTCGGTAAGTGCTCAGTATCAAGGTTCGATGACCGTCTTTGTGAATTTCGTAATTTTTTTCTAATAATTTCTAAAAATTTGGAAAATATGTTGTCGATCCGTGATTATGCACGGATCGACAACATATTTTCCAAATCACGGATCACGGATTAAATCTACTATGATTTGAATCATTCTGTATTATTTTTTTCTATTTATAGAGTAAATGTATCAGTTGTTGACATTTCACTGCAAAATAAACTTGAACCATCTGATGCCGAGAGAGAAAGACAACTACAGATAGAAAATTTTGAGGATAAATAGAATAATGGCTTCGTAAGTATAATCTTCCTACCTACTTATTATACTCAGTTAATAAAAGTAAGTACATAGTTGTCACTTATCTATCTATTTACGATATTTTAAGAAATAGTTACGCTGGAAAATTCTTTATCTTTTTCTGTTTATAGGGTAAATGTACCAGTTGTTGGCACCTCACTACAAAACAAAGAGTCGTCTGATGAACTGGTGAGGTAAGCGCAAAAATAATAGGATGTGTCTAAGAAAACATTATAATAAATTAAGTACCACATTATCTTTATAACTTTCAATTTTCAGGGTAAATTTCATGGAAGCCACCGATTCCAAAATTTATCAAACTCTGGAATTGTAAGTTCAGAAACTAATTATTTTTATGAAATAATATACTTTATCTTTCTAATCTAGTAATCTAGTAATCTAGTAATCTCTAATCTTATACTTTCATCCCAAAACGGATTTGTTGATAATTATAGAAATTATAATTAAATCAAATGTTCTTTTTTATTATAGGATGCCAATTACACCGGAACAAAATTGTTGTCTTCCAGTGGAAGGAGAAATAGACAGTGACATCACTTACTCACTCAGAGAAAATATTGCCATGAAGCAAGTCCGATATTGATTATTATTGTTGCTTGTGTCCTCATATTTTTTATATGCGTGTGTACACATTGTTACAAATCAAGTTATACTACTCCAGTATAAGCTGATCTCGCATTGTATAGGATTTCTGTACAATGAGAGGTCAGCTTATACTGGAAATTTATAGGTTGATATGTAGCCGTGTGTACATTGTGCATAATATTTAGGTATACTGGGCAATATTTTTATCACTAGTACCCTAATTTTAACAGGTTGCTGTTCCCACAGTTGGGACACAGGCCTCCTCTCAGTGACAGGGCTAGAGGGTCGTAAATTACGACTCTCTAGCCCTGTCACGCAACGCACTGGGCCCGCGTAGTGGATTACGATTCGTAATCCACTACGCGGGCCCAGTGCGTTGCGTGCGTTGGTGGATGTCATATGTCTACTAATTTTTTGTTCTAAGACGTGCCGGTTTCGTCACGATGTTTCCTTCACCGTGTTTGACAGCAGTGGTGATGAAATAATTTACACCTGTCTGGGCTCGAAGCTACGACCTGCAATTCTTAAGTCGCAGCCGTGACCTCTGGGCTACCACTGCTCCCTCCTCACAGGGCGCCCTCTATTATATTTTATAAATCCTTACAAAAATATTGATTGCTAACGTAAATCTTCTTTTTTTTTCATTTTAGTTTTCCGTTTGATGAAATACAGAAATTACAGACGCGTGCTGCTGCAACTAGGACGCAAGACAATCCCAATGTAAGTAGTATTAGGTATGAATTTATCAACGTATCCTGAACCTATTGAGAAAAATAGGATATTTGTTTATTTGATTTAATATCATAATTTTTTCACCTTTCAGCATTCTACACATCATTCGCCAGCTGATTCAGATTCAGAAGAAGATTATTACACAATAGAACCAGAAGAAAAATTGGAAGAGATCAAAATAAGTGGAAATAGAGTTGTAGATTTTATGTATTTATTAGAACAGTTGCAAGAAATTTCACACACATTAGACATCGTACGAACAACATGTGCATAGAAACTGCCGCGTTCCGTATCGTTGAGTTGTGTAGGTACCTACAGTGTGTGATTCGCTAGTGTGACTGACTTGTTCGTGAATTGCAATCTGATTTAAACTGCAAATCGTTTTACTATTGCGCTATAACCAACACTACCCTTAGTACGCCCACAGTAATTAAAATATGCCTGATGCTAACGAGAGACAGACACACCTTCTCCGACAAGTACATTTGTGAAGTTCATTGAATATAGTTTATTCTTACACCCACTCAAATAGCTGTTTTTTTTATTCAAATCTGTCAAATTAACCATCAAGTCACTAAATGGAATTAAAAGTCGAACCTTACGTACTAACGAAAGTAGTTTACTGAATCTACTTTGAAAAATAAATAATTTGAAATTGAAAATAAAAGGTCGACTACTGGGATTTTTACCCTACTTATTTAGCTGATAAGTTATTTTACGTTATTGAAATCACTTTTAAGTTTCTCTTGTACTTAGAAATTAGAATATTATCATAAAGGTATTGAGTATTATTAGACTAAATACCTAATATTATTTTTTTATTGATCTGATCATAGATACTCATCTAACGACGGTAAATTATAAATTTTAAAAATTGTATATTTCCAATAAAAGTATTTGAAATCGTTTTTTTTTTTTTTTTGTTTAATTTTGTAAATATTGGTAGCACCTCGCGAGTCGATCGGCGCACGGCTCGGCGCAAGCGGCGCGCGGACGGCGCAGTGCTCTTATCTGTCTAGCCGTTCGCTCTCTTGCCGGTGTGCCTCACGCACACATACACGGAGCGCATAGAATACCTAAAATCGATTAGCGCTAGAAGCTCGGTGTGCCCTTAAGAGGAAAACGGTGATTAAAATTTCATCTTGTATAAATATACATCAACTGCACTAGGTACTAATATATTTTATAACATAAGAAATTAAGTACTTTATTTTAAAGTCGTTACTTAAGAAATATGTAATATAGGTGTTTGATGTTTTGTTTCTGTGGTTTTGCGTTAATTCAACCTGTTACAAAATAACTAAAAGTGACAACCCTGAGTGCTTTTTGATAACGGGCAATGTTGGCATGGATGGGTCTGAATAGTTTCCTAAACTTTGCCCATCATTAGAAGTTTTGATTTATAAAGTCCTGAATAATGAAACTATATTTAAAATAATCAACAACTAATATTCTATAACATACAGCAAAATATACTTACCTGTGTTTTCGCCATGAGGTAAAATCCACAAACACTTTCCTTAGGAAATTTACCCGCAAAAACATACACCGCACTCGACAACTTCTGACAAGTTACTAAATGAACTTTGGAACGAATGCGTTAGATAGTAATGCCACAAATATAATCAACTTTCCACCCAAATAATAAATGTTGCCATAAAACTAAAATTGTTTCTTATGTTAGCGGATTTGCTTATAAATTGCTTTTAGGGCAAAGATACCTTGATTGGCAAAGTTGGCTTGTTTGACGGTATTTACTTTAAAATCCAATCACTACCTACTGGATTAACTTTTGTTTAGAATGTTTCATGACTAACTGGAATCAAAAACAATAGTTCATCGAATTCTGTTTACTTAAGTATAAGTCTGAATTTCAGCTTTCACGGTTACTCTACATTTTAGTGACGCTTGCGCGCCGCGTTAACTAATTTCACAAAACACCATTGACACATTTTTTTTCAATATTAGCCTTATTTTATTTTAATTCAAAAATTATAATTACAAATAATATCACCCGACAAATATCTATCACCCGGCATCCACTCAATCGAAGCGCTATGATTCTCTCTGAATTTGCGTCAACTGAGGCGTCATAATATTATATTTATAATTATTTTAAATAACTGTCACAGCACAGCACAGCACACAGTTTATAATATACGATTCCAAATGCTGCAACTGACGTAAACGAACGATGTGACGTGTGATGTTCGTTTAACTTCGTGAAGGATCGGGAACACTCGGGATAAGTGGCGGACGCGCATGAACGAGTGGGTGTGGCTTATTCCTAGTGAGACATGATAATTGGCTCCCAATTTTTAGTATGTGCAACCATTGGGTAATTTTAAAAACGTTAAAAACTACACCAATCTTGCCAAGGATACTTTCTTTCTAAAACTCTACGGCGCGTCGTAGTTATAGATATGTATAGGGTTTACGTTGACGTGCTGCCGTGTGTACGTACGCACTTTAAGTAAAAAGTTATTGATTTACTGGGTATAAAAACGTGTGTGGTCGGGGGACCCCCGGCAGGAACGATGTTCAAAATAAAATGATGGCGGCTGTAAAACTATGAAAATGACAAAAGTTAAAATTTTTCGCAGCCGCCATCTTGGATTTTAATTTTTACCGCACTATTGGAGTCCTCATTATCCATCCCTTTCTTCGCACGGCCAAATTACGAAGTATTATTTTAAAATTCACACTCGGTTGGTTACTTGAGTAGGCAATGCCTACTTTAGGGTGATAAATTGCGAAGATCGAACGTCATAGTATTACGCTTGAGACGTACGTATTTCTAATCTTGAACGAGTAAAGACCAATGACAGTTTGCGAATAATACGGGAGCCGAGTAGGCCGTCTGGCGACTGCCTACTGCCGCGCGTGTCTGTATGAAGATTTTATTTTTTGTTAATTAGGTATGATAATTTAGTGAGTTTTTTCATTGTGGGGCACACACACACGCTAAAATGTAATTGACAGGCTTATGGTTTATCGATTTTCGCACTGCTTATAAAGCTATGTAACTCCAACCGGCACATTATTACTATCTAGCTTCCCCCATCTTGATTTATGATGTCAAAAGCGTGACTAAGATCAAGGAAACAAGCATACACACTGGTTGCCTGATCGACATCATCCTGTTCGAAGGAGAACACTTATCCATCCCATCTATCATATCAGTTTAAACCCCTGGCCGAAAACCAAACCGACATTGTCAATCTAAAGTAACGGGCTCAGCTTCCTGTGTATTAAAACTTCAAGAACCTTGGCCACTATTGCTGCGAGAGACGTCTGTAATTGGCCATGGTCGTGAATGAGATCCGCTGGCATGTAACAATGTTGTGCACAAAGGTTAAAACACTGTACTAATCATCATCATTCTCTTGCCCTCATCCCAATTTATTTGTGGTCGGCGCAACATGTCAAAACACTCTAAACGTCATGACTTTCCACGCCTCATACCTCTGAGCACGGCAAGTACGTCGCCGGTTGTGACATGGAAGGCCTCCGCAGCATTGCCATATTGCAGCGTAATAGTCTTATCAGTATTATTGGGGGTGGCTCGTAGCAAAATAATAATAGCCACATGGGCCGATAGAAGGTTAAGCCACGTTTGCCGCGGTTCGTTCGTGGATGGGTGACCATCCATTACATATCGAAACCCCTCTGTCTCGGAAAGCCGTTGGTTCCGGCTGTAATTCGTAAAACTTTGACAGAAACTGAGTTAGAAGTCCAAAAGTCAGACAGCCAGTCTTACTAAGGGGTATTGGGTTACCCAGTCACTGGGTGGTGTAAGTCAGATAGGCAGTCTTGTCAGTCAGCACTTGCGCGAAAAGACATTTCTGCGAAGGGACTTTTGCGCGAATGGACATTTGCGCGATACACTTGCGCCAATCCACTTACGCGAAAAAGTTGCAGAATTGAGATTTGTTCATAACATCACGCCGGTATTCTTTCAAAGGGTTGGGCGAATTTTCGCAGATTTTCAAACACAATCTAAATAATCTGAAAAAAATTGTTTGACATGTCATACACGAACGGTCATTATTGCTCTAAAAAAATGATAATCGTTTATTAATAATGTAGAATCGGCTAAGTATCATTTTTTTACAGGTTTTTTTAAAAGACGTGATCATGACACTTCCAAAATTCAAGGTATATTAATCATTTCATTTGAAACGAAACGTCATGTAAAGGGAATACAATAAAATCAACACTTTTTTACTTTAAATAAAATTCCGCGTTCAAAAATCAAATCCCCGACGCGTATGTTCATATGTTGTAAAAAATTATGAATCAAATCAAATCAAATCAAATCAAATCACTTTTATTTGTTAACACAAGTAAAGAAATACAGATCTTGAGTTTGGTGTATAGAACGCTATGTTATGCCAGGAGGCGTACAAATATGGTGTGCATCTAGCTCAATATATCACGAATTTGAATTTCAAAATAAAAAAGAAAGATATTTGAGACTCATGCATAATTAAAATTTCTGAAAAAATTATAACAATTAAATAATATTATTTAAAAAATTGAGTGATGTCAGATTTAAATGAGGAATTATTTAGTTATAAAATGTCAAAAAAAAAAAGAAATTAAGAGGAAAGAAAAATCTAAACAAGTCAGAATAATTGAAAATGTCAAAAATGATTAAATGTCAATATTAATAATAAATTTCAACTCCAAATTAATTCATCATTTAAGTTTTTTTTTTCCAATAACATAGATAGATATAGCTCAATTTAATATTGAGCCATCATTGAAATATTCATCCAGTGTGTAGTAACATTTGTCACTAAGCAAGCTATTAAGTGCCTTTTTAAATTTTATTAATGGCATATTTTTAATGGCATCCGGTGTTTTATTATAAATTTTTGGAGCATTGCCGAAAAAGCTTTTACGCATTAAGGCTGTTTTACATTTAACATTACATAGCTTGTTGCAGTATTGAGTACGCAATGGATTTCTTCTGACTGCCGATAAGCTGACAAATAAGTGCGGGTTTTTTTTTACAAACAATGCAGTTTCCATTATATACATTGCTGGCAGTGTCAATATTTTTAGTTTTTTAAAATACGGAATGCAGCTATCTGTCGTTTTTAGACCACACATAGACCTCACACAGCGTTTCTGCATCCTAAATACATCCTCCCTATTAGCCGACTGCCCCCAGAAAATAATACCGTACCGTAAAACTGAAGCTACAAGTCCATGGTATCCCATTAGCAATGTCTCAATATTAACCTTTTTGAAAGTTGGAATAGTGCATACGCAGATTTACTTAGTCGTTTACATATTATGTCAGTATGAGTGTTCCAAGTCAATTTATTGTCAATAGTCATTCCCAAAAATTTTGCACTATCAACTTCCTGAATTTTATGGTCTTTATAAGGTGATATTAATGTTATTATTTTCATGACGCTGATGGTATTGCATGATGTTGGTTTTGCTTAGGTTAATTTTCAAATTATTATCATTGAGCCAGTTTATTATTTTAGTTAAAGATTCATTAATATCATTTTCATAATTATTTATGTCATTGCATTCTATTATAGCTGCGCTGTCGTCTGCAAAAAGAACCATCTTATGTTGAATTATTTTTGGGAGATCATTGATGTAAATCAGAAATAGAGGTGGTGCTAACACTGAAAATAATTACTGTAATATTTTGATCTTGATGCATGAGACTTTTTAGTACCACTTTTGGCCATTGTCTTTTATAGGTATGGAAATAGTTTTAAAATATATTTTTTGTAACGTAACTACGAATTTACCGTTTTCGGATTTTTTCCTTTACTGGTGCTACATGACATGACATTGCTTCTTGCCAAATTTCATGATTCTAACGGGAAGTACCCTACAGGCTTTGATTTCAGAACATAAATGCATGTATCTTCTGATTGCGTTTACTTAAAAAAATTGATTAAGAAAATTTATGTTTTCACTGCTTCAAGGGATTGCAGCCCTGAGTATTTGATTTTAATTTCAACTTGATAACTCTACTTCATAAGAAAAAGGACTGACGGACAGACAGACGGACAACGAAATGATTGATTATAAGGGTTCCGTTTTTCCTTTTGAGTTACGGAACCCTAAAAAGACTTATTATTGAAGCTAACTCAAAAAACTCATCTGAACTGACCAAATTTATATGGGACCACCTCATGAGTATACCCTTTCAATTTTTAAACCAAAAAAACTTTTTTTTTTTAAATCGGTTCATAAACAAATAAGTTATGCCCGAACCTATTGTTACGAGCTTCGGGGTTCGTGACAATAAAAACTGCCGATATAAATTACCAAAAATTACATTTTAATTAAACACCACTAATAACAACTCAAACACACTAATTATAAAACACAATTGCACTTAAGTCGCACTTTAAGATCGCTTTCGATTTATTCTCTTGTATCGCTTATCCAACTCTGACCCGGTTGTAGCTTATCCCGGCCTTAGTATAGTGCCGCAAGTAGTTCTAGAACCTTCTATTCTAGAAACATCTAGAATGTTCGAGTACATACCGGCCCGACTGACCAGATGTCGATAGTTCTAGAAAGTTCTAGCATCGAAATTTCTAGAAGGATCTCGACTCTAATAGTTCTGCTACTCGATACTAGATGGCGCTAGTGATAACTAATGTCAACATGTACCGGGCATTAATTGTGGCGCGTAACAGTATATAAAAGTTTACACAAGAATTGAAAACCTCCTTCGTTTTGGGAGTCGGTGAAAAGTAGGAGTTTCTTTGTCGATCCGATCAATTTTTGGCAACGTTGTTGGCACTAAGAACCCAGGTGGTGTTCTACTTAATCTTTGACATTTATAACAACTAATAGTAGCTACATAATTAAATGTGAGCAGGTGGTTCTATCGCAGAAGAGCTCTACGCAGTCTGAGCAGCTGGTGAAGGAGAACAAGCCGGCACAGGCGCCGCTGTCTGGGTGGTGGGTGCTGGCGGCGCTGTTGGCCAGCGCGGCCACACTGGCGGGCGTGGCGTGCATTGATTACGCGCTGCCCGAGCCGCTGGGGCCCGCCGCGCCGCCGCAGCGCTTCCATGCGCTCACTGCGCACCAGCACCTCGTCAACCTCACCTCCATCGGACCACGGGTGCGTTCCCAATGTTCTCATCACCGACACTTAAGGCGATTTCACGGTGTAAAACAAAACCCGCATCATACCTATTATGCAAAGGCTCATCCGACTGGCTGATGGCGGGTGTGTCGCAGGTGGCAGGCAGCTACGAGAACGAGGTGTTGGCGGTGAGCATGCTGGTGTCGGCCATCAAGCACATCGCGGCGCACGCGTCGCCGCACAACCACGTAGAGCTCGACGTGCACACCGCCAGCGGCGCCTTCGCGCTCTCCTTCATGGACGGTGAGTGTGCCGCGCGGTGAGTGCCCGAGCGGCGTGCGCGACTGTCAGTGAGAGTGACGTGTGTGCGTGTCGCAGGCATGAACAACGTGTACCGCGGCGTGCAGAGCGTGGTGGCGCGCGTGCGAAGCGCGGGCGGCCGGGCGCGCGCGCGCTCTGCGCTCCTCCTCAACTGCCACTTCGACACCGTGCCTGACAGCCCAGGTAAGCACTATGATGTCCAGACGCCAGCAGGTCAAGCTACTACAATCTGTCAAATTTCTTTAATAGATTTTCAACCTTATCGCTAAAGCATTGAGGTTCAAGGTTGATTGGAAAAATTTGACAGTTTCGAGTAGCTTGACCTGCTGGCGTCTGTACCATTACCGTTTTACAGCGTTGCGCGCGTCTTTTTACCGGGCGCGAACAAATTTTTTTATTGCGTTGACTGATTGCTTTGCGCTCCAAAGGGCCATAGACTTGCGTATTTGATATTTATTTTAACTTGATACCTCCACGCGTTCCTGAGAAAATGGGTCTTGACAGACAGACGGACGGACAACGAAGTGATCCAATAAGGGTTCCGCTTTTTTCTTTAGAGGTACGGAAAGCCCTAAAAAAGGAAATAAATAAGTCGTTCTTCATCTGACAATCGTTGTTCTAATTGGTGTCACGTGCCGTATCTAGTGTTAGTAGTGTAGGTAAGTGGTTGGCAATGCGAACTCTGCCATTACGCAGGTGCTAATAGACACAATTGGTAATTGACCGCGTTACGACCGCGTAATTACCTACCTACGTCCCATTTGTTAAAACGCGCCTTCATGCAGCCGGTGTGCGCCTTGAGCGCGAGACCGCGGCCGCCAGCATGTTCTGTCAACACGCGATAATAATATCTTTTAAGCAGAAGACGAAATCGTCTCTTAAAAAAATTAAATACCCGACGGCAACTAAAAAGTTTAAAACCAGCTTATTCTTCAAGCTGTCCGATTTTTAGTTCAATTTCAGATAGAGGCAGTTGTATTTTTGTTAAAAAAAAAAATCGCCCGCGCTTTTTCTTTTCTGCCGTCGCGCGTCGACACGACAACTTTACTCCAGATAAAGTTACTTAGTTTGATTTTGATGTGCAGAATGCGTAAATGACGGCTTCGTGAAGGGTCTTGTTACACCCTGTATTTAACACGTCCTAAGTTTTTTTAAATTATTTATTGTTATAGCGGCCATTGTAGTACACACTCTGTGAAAATTCCGCTTGTGTCTACCTAGTAGTGTCTACAGGTCAAAAGATACAGCTATGTGACAGGCGGACGGGCGGCCGCTGCGGTCTATCTGACCGCACGCTGACCGCGACCGACGACGTATAGCCGTCCTTCACCGACGACGTAGAGCCGTCCGTCACCGACGACGTGTAGCCGCCCGTCACCGACGACGTGTAGCCGTCCTTCACCGACGACGGCCGAATGCTATGTTCGTAAATACCAGGCGCGGTCTCGCTCGCATGCCGACCGCGACGTCCAGTTGCGACGGCCCATGATCCATGCCGCACGCGTCTGCCGGTATCAAAACAAAGCATAGCGACGGCTGGACGCCGCGACTTGTGAGGTGTTTTCTGGTAACTTTTTAGTCTAAACTGGAGAAATTAACAAAGATAAAGTTATATTCATCTAAATATCGTAGGTCAGACCCGGTCGAGGAGTCGCCTGAAAGCCATCGGCACTTTCCTCGGTGCACTGCTCCCGAGCACAAGCCGCACATCACCATCCCATAGACAAGAAGCAGCAGTGGAGAGGTTCTTCAGAGAACGGCCAAGGGAACCTCCACAACAAAAGCCCACACCAACAAGAGCCGACAAAGGGCAGGTCAGCCCGCCGACCCTCGCAATAAACTCGGGCACCACGGACCACGTGAAAAGCGCTTTCCTCGAGTACATAGCAATCGTGAGAGCGACCAGAGAGGTCAATCTTATGACATGCAGGAAGATCCTGCAGACCTTCCAGAGAGACTCGGAAGGACTGCTAAGGGTACTACTCGAGGAAGCAGGGGCAGCAGTGTACGACAACGTCAAATCTCAAGTCATCAAAGGGGAAATGACGGGGTCGTACATGGCAGCCTACAGCGCGGAGAGAGGTTTTGTGGCCCTGGACGAAGAGGAGACGGAGCGCTCGGGCAAAATGAAATTCAGAGCACCGGAAGACGACCCGATGGTGGTTACCGCCAAATGTACCAAGATCATGCTGGACGATAAGATCCTTGAAATGGCACAGTCCATTCTGAGGACCTCAGACATCCCAGCATCGCAGGAAACTTGGGCGGTACCCAATATCAGGTGGGTAAACGGAGTTCCGGGTTGCGGCAAGACGACCTGGGTGGTGAAGCACTTCGATGAGGAGAAGGACGTCGTAGCCACCACGACGACCGAAGCTGCCAAAGATCTCAGGGAAAAGCTTGCGCACCGCTTAGGAGACCGAGTAAAGACAAAGGTGCGCACTATGGCCTCAATCTTAGCCAACGGGTTCAAGCAGCAGGATAAATGCTACCGTCTCACGGTAGACGAGGCCCTGATGAACCACTTTGGGGCCATAGTCATGGCAGTAAAGTTGTCTGGAGCAAGCGAGATTGTCCTCATCGGAGACGTAAACCAGCTTCCATTCTTGGACAGAGAGAACCTATTCGACTTAAGGTATACCCGTCCAAATTTGGTGGCTGGCATCACACAGGAGTTGCTTTGCACGCACCGCAATCCGATGGACGTGGCATTTGCGCTGAGCGAGATATACTCCGGTATATACTCCTCCAAGTCGTCGCTGTCGCGGGTCCACTCCCTGAAAGTGAAAGGTTACACAGGAGCGCAAATACCAAGCACTGCCCAAAACACCCTGTTCCTGGTTCATACGCAAGAGGAGAAAGCCTCTCTTATGAGTCAGGGATATGGGTCCGGCGAAGGGTCGCGCACGTTAACCATACACGAGGCTCAGGGGTTGACCTACGACAGCGTAATAATCATCAATACGAAGTCCAGGAGGCTCCAAATCCACGACAGCATCTCCCACGCGGTAGTGGCGGTGTCGAGGCATACAGCCAGTTGCGTCTACTATTCCGACGACGCCGACGACGCCACGGGCCGCTTTGCAAAGAAAGCGATGGATGCGCCAACTAAGACGGTCGTCGAGTACAACTTGAAGACGGCCATGCAGCATCGAGACGCAGTCGTTGTGGAGGCGTTGCTCGGGGTAGCGAAATCCCTGGTCAGCAGACCCACTTATACAACTTAACCGAACTAATAACTCCAAACCCCAACTCCCATCCCAATCCTAAACCAACATAACCAAACCACAAACTTGTAATTATATAATAAATAAAATAATAGTAATAACAGCATGTAGGTATACTAACAAATAATATTAAAAAAAAAAAAAAAAAATAATAATAATAATAATAACAGCCAATGGCTTAATAGCCAAGAGCCTCGACCAACACCTGAGGAGGCTCTCGTTGGGCAGCTGGATCAAGGGCTTGATTCAGAAAGCGGTACTTCTGGACACGGCTCGCATTGTCAGGAGGTTCCTCTCTCTGGAGCCCTGACCGCCGGTAGCTTGGACCCTGTTCCCGATACCGGTGGGCTACTATTTTTTATATTTTTAAATGTTTTTTTATCTTTTTGTTTATAAAAATATTTAAAAATATAATCTGTAAGTAAGTAAATGAAATAAAGGAAATAATAATAATAATAAGTAGATACAACTCTGCGCACCTTCCTAATGACGTGTATGGGGCAATGGAGGACGGTCCTTCGCTATCCAGGATGTCGAAATATCCAGAGGAATAGCGAGCCGATAAGGATCAAGCGAGGCATATTCCAGGGCGACAGTTTGAGTCCGCTTTGGTTCTGCTTAGCCTTGAATCCTCTAAGCACGCTGCTGGAAGATTCAGGTCTAGGCTACCGGCTGAGGAGAGGTGGTCAGGTTATATCTCACCTCCTCTACATGGATGACCTAAAACTCTTTGCCCCCAACAATTTGCAACTGATGAAGCTACTGAAAATTACTGAAACTTTCAGTAGCGCCATCAGGATGGAATTTGGTGTGGACAAATGTGCGGTCATGCATGTAAAGCGAGGGGAGATTGTGGAATCCGTGGGAACCCAACTCTCGGATTTCACAAACCTTAGAGCCCTCTCCGCAGCCGAAACCTACAAGTATTTGGGTATGTCGGAAGCATTGGGCATCAATGTTACTGACATGAAGCAATCGTTGAAGGAGCGCTTCTTTGGCCGTCTGAAAAAAGTATTTAATAGTCTTATCAGGCGGAAACAAGGTGCGCGCCTTCAATAGTTGGGTCATGCCGGTTTTGATGTACTCTTTCGGCTTACTCAAATGGACTCAGACCGAACTCGAGGCCCTGGATAGGAGGGTCCGGACGCTGTTGACTGCAAATCGAATGCATCACCCACGGTCATCGGTAATGAGGCTGTATATCCCGCGAAAGTGTGGAGGTCGAGGCTTTTTAAACGCTAAGACCCTCCACAATCGCGAGATATGCAGTCTCAGGGAATATTTCCTAGAAACCGACGTGGGGATGCATCGAGATGTGGTCGAGGTGGACAAGGGCCTCACCCCGCTCTCCTTGGCTAAAGAGAACTGGCGCAAGCCAGTAGTGCTTGATACTAATGATCGCATGGAAGTATGGCAGAGTAAGGAGCTTCACGGACGCTTTTACCGGGCCCTACATGGACCCGATGTAGATCTATTAGCGTCCGTAGCCTGGCTGCGTTTCGGTGACCTCTTTGGAGAAACCGAAGGTTTTGTCTGTGCAATTATGGACGAAGTTATGATGACGAACAATTACCGGAGATATATTGTGAAAGACGGCACGGTTGACATCTGTCGGGCATGCCACCGACCGGGTGAATCAATCAGGCATATTATCTCCGGGTGTTCTCGTCTAGCTAACGGAGAGTACTTGCATAGACACAACCTTGTAGCCAGGATAATCCATCAGCAACTTGCTCTGAAATACAGCCTTGTGGAATCTGAGGTCCCGTACTACAGGTATGTGCCCGACCCAGTTCTCGAAAATGGAAATATCACATTGTACTGGGATCGATCCATCATCACTGACAGGACTATTGTTGCCAATAAGCCTGATATAGTGGTGGTGGATCGATCAGAGCGGCGCGCAATGATTGTTGACATAACCGTCCCGCATGATGAGAACCTCGTGAAAGCCGAGAAAGATAAACAAATCAAGTATCTTGACTTGGCTCGCGAGGTTGTCGACATGTGGGATGTGGACTCAGCAATCATTGTGCCGATAGTCGTGTCAGCCAATGGCTTAATAGCCAAGAGCCTCGACCAACACCTGAGGAGGCTCTCGTTGGGCAGCTGGATCAAGGGCTTGATTCAGAAAGCGGTACTTCTGGACACGGCTCGCATTGTCAGGAGGTTCCTCTCTCTGGAGCCCTGACCGCCGGTAGCTTGGACCCTGTTCCCGATACCGGTGGGCTACTATTTTTTATATTTTTAAATGTTTTTTTTTATCTTTTTGTTTATAAAAATATTTAAAAATATAATTTGTAAGTATGTAAATGAAATAAAGGAATAATAATAATAATAGATGGACTCACGTAGACTAAGCAGCTTAGTAGTTAAGATAGATGTCTTAGTTAAGAAGTGTCCGCCGTAGGAGCACTTTAACCGTAGTTATTTATAAAAAAACAAAAAACTGTAAACAATCCTATATTATGTAAACAAAGGCGCGGACCCTCATGTCTGCGGTAATATAACTCGTAAAAAAAAAAAAAATATCGTAGGTTCCTTTCAGTTCTTAAAAATCTTATTTCTTTTAAATCTCTTATTGCTTTTCAAGAACTTCATCATCTTCTCCTTCCAACAACAAAAGTGCTAGAATAGAATAGAATATTCATTTATTTGCTCGTAGTTTGGTTTTATTGGCGAGAACCATTAAACTCAGTCCACTCAGTGTAGTCGAAACGTTGCAAGCAGGCGATCTCGAATGATTGTTGTCCCATACATCGCTCTACAACACGTCGATGCTCCAGCTGCAAGCGAAAGTTTGTAATCGTAATCGCAGCTTTTGAGGCACGGAACCCTAAACGAGTGGCTCGTATACTTCGACTTTTAATTGTATTCAGTAACTTGACTTGAGTTAAGGGTTACCAGATTTTGACAAAAATAATAGTGAAGTGGTGCAAGAATAAACGAAATTGAATGAACTTAAATAATGCAAACTTTTTATTATAAATTGAATAACTTGTCTTCAAAACACGATATACACTAGGTTTAATAATTGCAGAATTTGTTATACAGGGCGTCCCACGGATAGTCCACATGGAGGGAAAGTACCTTGAATATTTTAGATGGAACATTTTACTGAAAGAAGACATTGGCGCCGATTCCCTTGTTCACAAACTAAACTAAACTTAAGTTCAGTGCATCTTTTTCTTTCTATTTCATTAAGAAAAGGACAGAAGATAAATATTAGTTTAGTCCTGTCAAATTAGTCAGCGCCTGACGTAAATTGACGTATTTTTGGTAGCCATGTTTTTAATCGCATCTAATTGGTCTATGGATTATTTTAATTTGACAGGACTAAACTAATATTTATCCTCTGTCCTTTTCTTAATGAAATAGAAAGAAAAAGATGCACTGAACTTAAATTTAGTTTAGTTTGTGAACAAGGGAATCGGCGCCATTACTTGAATTAAAAAAAAAATTAAACTACGTTCATAGATATTTAAATAATTACATAGTTGAACCGGGAATCGAACCCGTTACATGAGAAAAATAACCAGCCTGTAGCTTTATCATACCGATCGAAAGGCTTCATCATAAGGATTATTTTTTGTTAAATAACCTAGTGTCACAAATAAAAGGAAGACCATGAATTTTAACATTTGATGTGAAATATTGTTCAGAAAAATGAAAAGCTGACATTGCCGTAAGGACATACAACTGACATTATCACTGGCCCTGATTCCCTTGTTCACAAACTAAACTAATTTAGAGTTCTGTGCATCTTTTTCTTTCTATTTAATTAAGAAAAGGACAGAAGATAAAACAGTAGTTTCGTGCTGCCAAATTAAGGTACTCCATAGACAAGTTAGACGTGATTAAAAACATGGCTACCAAAAATACGTCAATTTACGTCAGGCGCTGACTAATTTGACAGGACTAAACTAATATTTATCTTCTGTCCTTTTCTAAATTAAATAGAAAGAAAAAGATGCATTGAACTTAAATTTAGTTTAGTCTGTGAACAAGAGAATCGGCGCCATTATCATTTATTACTAATAAATGTACCCACTTGAGAAGTACGCATCATTTCCCTATTATAATTTAAGTGCATGATAAAATGACAAAGAGATACGTAATTAGTAGGTACCTGGCTGTATGCAACAAATCGAGCCGTACTTATGTATGTAAAAAATTCATTATGTAAAAAAAATAGTTTACAAGAACCAGTATGAAAGTGTCCACGAGCTACAAGCAGAACTTAGACGTATTATTCTAAATATCCACCACAACACGATCAAAAAATCGACAGGGAGCGAAATAATCAAAAGAGTGCGACTTTGTATTCAACAGGAAGGGAATCATTTTGAGCATTTGATAAATTGATTAATTTTGTATAAAAAATGTTAAAATTCATGGTCTTCCTTTTATTTTTGACACTATGTTATTTAGCAAAAAATAATCCTTATGATGAAGCCTTTCGATCGGTATGATAAAGCTACAGGTTGATTATTTTTCTCATGTAACGAGTTAGATTCCCAGTTCAACCATGTAATTATTTAAATATTTATGAATGCAGTTTAAATTGTTTTTTAAATTCAAATAATGTCTTCTTTGAGTAAAATGTTCCATCTACAATATTTAAGGTACTTTCCCTCCATGTGGCATATCCGTGGGACGCCTTGTATATTTTGTTTCTCAGTAGTACAACTTAGTTAGAATGTATTGATTATTATTATTATTCAGCCACTCTTGAATGTCTTTTTTCTTCCAAGACATCTTGGGAATTGTTTAAATTTTTCGAATATTCGACGAATTACGAAAATATTACGAGTAGGTATTTAAAGTTTTATTTAATTTAAACCATTTTTATCATTCGTTCTTTGCGTAAAGTCGTTCACTACCCCAACACTTAGTTTTAGTATGGTAACATTATTTTTCTTTGAACTTTCAAGTTACTGAATCCAATTAAAAGTCGAAGTATAGAAGTAGATAGCTACCTCGTCTTCTACTCGCAAGTTTGATTCTATGAATACTTCGAACGATGTTTTCCCGACGAGCCGTAGATGTAGCGCTCTATTGTACAATACGTCATCATTCTTGTTCCCTTGTCCCATGTTCCTTGGGGTCGGCGCAACACGTTTTCTTCTTCCATCCTCCCCTGTCAACCGTCACACTATCATTCTCTATTGTACAACACGTCATCATTCTTGTTCCCTTGTCCCATGTTCCTTGGGGTCGGCGCAACACGTTTTCTTCTTCCATCCTCCCCTGTCAACCGTCACACTATCATTCTCTATTGTACAACACGTCATCATTCTTGTTCCCTTGTCCCATGTTCCTTGGGGTCGGCGCAACACGTTTTCTTCTTCCATCCTCCCCTGTCAACCGTCACACTATCATTCTCTATTGTACAACACGTCATCATTCTTGTTCCCTTGTCCCATGTTCCTTGGGGTCGGCGCAACACGTTTTCTTCTTCCATCCTCCCCTGTCAACCGTCACACCATCATTCGCTCCCTTTTCCTTCATATTCCTCTGAAATTATAAAAAAAAATGTAGGTCTGAATCCATCTCGGAAAACTCGAAGTAAGAGTAAGTAACTAGGATTCGCTTGTATAACGCTTGTGGTCGCACGGGTCGCAGGCGCTAGCGACGACGGCGCCGGCTGCGCCGTGCTGCTGGAGACGCTGCGCGCGCTGGCGGCGGGCGGCCCGCTGCGCCACGACGCCGTGTTCCTGTTCAACGGCGCCGAGGAGAACATCCTGCAGGCCTCGCACGCCTTCATCACACAACACAAGTACACCTTCCCATACACAACAACACCACGTTTTATACGGGAGAAAGGATTATAAATATGCAATGGGTTATTTTATAAACTTACGATATGTGTGAACGGCTTATCTCAACTCAATCACACATCGTGAACGGGAAATCCCTTCAAACCAAACAGTTATTGCATAGGGGTCCGGGTAACCCATTTAAATAAGGGTTCCCGCGAAAGGGTTTCAATGGTCTTATCATTATAGTTGGGTTCCCGCTTCATTGAGTTTGAACGGGTTAGGCAAAATGCTAAATTTTCGATAAGGGTAACAAACAGAATGAATGGGTTACCGTGGTATGGTGCCTGGTTGAGCATCACATGCCCGTATCATGACAACTGATTACCTCGCGAGTAGTCAGTCCCCGCCACCACGTATAGGTGTAGACACACACACACATGAACACATGAGCTAGTAACGAGCGCGGCGCCGCCCGCAGGTGGGCGAAGGACGTGCGCGCTTTCATCAACATCGAGGCGTGCGGCGCGGGCGGCCGCGAGGTGCTGTTCCAGGCGGGCCCGCACGACCCCTGGATCATCGAGGTATGTGCCGCCTTCCGTCTACGAGCAGGCTCGCTCAGCTATCGACAAGGAAGCGAAACCGATCGGCCGCGTCGGCGTATGTCTAAGGATCCACAGACGTCTTTACGTCTGCCTACACACTTGCTGCACGACAATCTAATGTATCCGATTTGACGTTTTTCATACTGCATGCTGCGATGACTTTGACGAACGTCTATGACATTCTGGTGTAATGTGTGGTGTGCAGATGTACGCGGGCGCCGTGCCGCACCCGTTCGCGTCGTCGCTGGCGCAGGAGCTGTTCGAGAGCGGCCTCATCCCCGCGGACACCGACTTCCGCATCTTCCGCGATTTCGGCAAGCTGTCCGGTAGGTTGGGTTCCCTTTCCTCCTCGAGGAACCGGGCCCCGCTGACTCTCGCGCGTGTTGCAGGCGTGGACTTGGCGTGGAGCTCCAACGGCTACGTGTACCACACGCGCCTCGACACGCCCGAGCGCGTGCCGCCCGCGGCGCTGCAGCGCACCGGCGACAACGTGCTGGCGCTGGCGCACGGTACGTATCCCGAGCCGCGAGCTGCCGCGCGCGCACGGTCTCACGGTGCTCTCCGCAGGGCTGCTGGCGAGCGAGAGCCTGGAGTCGGAACCCGACGCGACGTCGCGCCAGCCGGTGTTCTTCGACGTGCTGGGGCTGGCGGTGGTGGCGGTGCGCGCGCCGGCCGCGCTGCTGCTGGCGACGGCCACGCTGGCGCTGACGCTGCTCAAGGTGCACGCCAGCGCCGGCGCCGCGCGCGACGCGCTGTGGCTGACGCGCGGCGCGTGGTGGCGCGCCGTGGGCCGCGCGGCGCTGGTGGGCGCGGCGGCGCACGCGGCCGGCGTGCTGGCGGCCGTGGCGCCCGCGCTGCTGCTGCACGCGAGCGGCGCGCGCCTGGCCTTCTACTCGCGCGGCGTGCTGCTGGCTCCGCTGTACGCATTGCCCGGTCAGTCTATTGGTTTTCATTTGAAAGTGGTCCCCTTTGTATAACTGTGTGTGTGTGGGCGGCGGCGGCGCGGCTGTGAGGCGCTGTGTAACTGTATGTGTGTGTGTGTAGCGCTGGCGGGCACGTGGGCGGCGGCGGCGCGGCTGTGGCGCGCGCCGCTGCTGCGCGGCTGTGAGGCGCTGTGTAACTGTATGTGTGTGTGTGTAGCGCTGGCGGGCACGTGGGCGGCGGCGGCGCGGCTGTGGCGCGCGCCGCTGCTGCGCGGCTGTGAGGCGCTGTGTAACTGTATGTGTGTGTGTGTAGCGCTGGCGGGCACGTGGGCGGCGGCGGCGCGGCTGTGGCGCGCGCCGCTGCTGCGCGGCTGTGAGGCGCTGTGTAACTGTATGTGTGTGTGTGTAGCGCTGGCGGGCACGTGGGCGGCGGCGGCGCGGCTGTGGCGCGCGCCGCTGCTGCGCGGCTGTGAGGCGCTGTGTAACTGTATGTGTGTGTGTAGCGCTGGCGGGCACGTGGGCGGCGGCGGCGCGGCTGTGGCGCGCGCCGCTGCTGCGCGGCTGTGAGGCGCTGTGTAACTGTATGTGTGTGTGTGTAGCGCTGGCGGGCACGTGGGCGGCGGCGGCGCGGCTGTGGCGCGCGCCGCTGCTGCGCGGCTGTGAGGCGCTGTGTAACTGTATGTGTGTGTGTGTAGCGCTGGCGGGCACGTGGGCGGCGGCGGCGCGGCTGTGGCGCGCGCCGCTGCTGCGCGGCTGTGAGGCGCTGTGTAACTGTATGTGTGTGTGTGTAGCGCTGGCGGGCACGTGGGCGGCGGCGGCGCGGCTGTGGCGCGCGCCGCTGCTGCGCGGCTGTGAGGCGCTGTGTAACTGTATGTGTGTGTGTGTAGCGCTGGCGGGCACGTGGGCGGCGGCGGCGCGGCTGTGGCGCGCGCCGCTGCTGCGCGGCTGTGAGGCGCTGTGTAACTGTATGTGTGTGTGTGTAGCGCTGGCGGGCACGTGGGCGGCGGCGGCGCGGCTGTGGCGCGCGCCGCTGCTGCGCGGCTGGTGGGCGGCGCGCGCGTGGCACGACGCGGGCGCGCTGGGCTGGGCCGCGCTGCTGCTGCTGTGCGCGCTGCGCGGGCTGCGCTCGGGCTTCCTGCCGCTGCTGTGGGCGCTGCTGGCGGCGGGCGCGGACCTGCTGGCGGGCCGCGCGGCGGGCGGGCGGCGCGCCGCGCTGTGGGCGCTGGGCGCGGCGCTGCCGGCGGCGCAGACGTGGTACCTGGCGCTGGGCCTGCTGCACATGTTCGTGCCCATCATGGGCCGCGCGGGCGCGGGCGCGCTGCCGCCCGACGTGAGCATGGCGGCGCTGGTGGCGCTGCTGGTGCAGGCCAGCTGCGGCTGGCTGCTGCCGCTGGTGCTGGCCGCGCGCGGCGTGCGGCGGCTGGTGCGCGCGGCCGGCGTGCTGTGCGCGGCCACGCTGCTGCTGGTGCTGTTCAGTCCGCTGGGCGCGCCGTACAGCGCGGCGCGGCCGCAGCGCCTGATGGTGTTCCACACGCGCCGCACGCTGCACGCGCCGCTGGTGCCGACGGACCAGGTGGAACACTTCTACTGGGTGCCGGAACTTGACGCCAACACGCCGCACTCCGTTGATAAATATGGTAAGTACATAATTCGGTATGTAAAGACTTTTTCAAGTTTTTTTTTAATATTTTTATTGTATCGATTAACTTATTTTAAGCAACTAATTTCAATATTTTGATTTTTCATGCAGTCATTATTATTTTTTCTTCTTCGGTTAGTAGGTTGAAGAGTTCAATACCTTTGCCATGTACAAGGTGAGGCAAAAGTAATCACCCGATGTGGCTTTACTGTAATTTTACGTACTACCCAAGTGGCAAAATGTGGCCCTGTAATTATCCTAGGAGCACGTATTTTTTAATCCTATAGAAATCCTGTAAACGTTTATAGAGCCGTATTTGGGCGCAGTTTATAGAACTACTACGCACTATAGTCGCTTTGTTATAATCCGGTAAAGTGCTATTTGATTTTATAATTACCTTATTAAGTGCTTTATCAACATATAGTTGTCCTATAAAAATCCGGTAAATGCATCTAAAAAGCGATTGGTCCTCTTATGATCTGGCGTGTGCCGCTACTAGAGTAATTGATCCTACAGTGATCAGCGTAATACCATTAGTAGATTCATTCAGTCGATCATTCGTTCTTTTTTCGTTAATTCATTGTACTGTGCTGGTGCGTGACATTGAATACTTTTTTATTTTCAAAAGGCAAGTAAAGTCACATTATAATATGTCATTATAATAAAGTAACTTTTGCCGTGTAACTGTTTTGTAAAGAGTGCCTACTCAACTTGCGAAAATAATTTTATTGATGAAGTGTTAGATGATAATGCGCCTTCAAAATTTAACATTTTCATTATTTGTTAATTCAGTAATAAATTAATAAGTACCTATCCGACATAGGGTCGAAACACGTGCCATTACATTGCATTTATCAGAACCTTTATATGACTTTTTAATCAAAGTTAAGACGCTTACATGACATACCTAAGCCACCATATTTAAGTTTTAGGGTTCTGTGGGTAATGTGACTAGTGTCCAAACAAAATCAATTTCATTGCCTTTTTTTCCTAAATACGTAATTATAAAGTTCTTAAACATTTTCAGCAAGTTGCATTTTAGTCTGGACTGGAAATGGTTGTATTAATGGATGTCGATATTTTTTTAACTAAAAAGGATTTCCATGAGCTGAAGTATGCCAAATGGCCGTGGAAAATTACACACTTTTTGAAAATCGCAGAAAGTTCATTTAAAGCTGAATGTGATATATTATTCCTAATAGCCCACTGTTTTATATCCATCTGTAATTCATAATTTTTATCAAACTCAGTGTGATCACCATCATTAAATTCACTATTAATGCTTCCGCTATCATTATCCGTATCTTCTTGATCATTACAACTCTCTGTAAAATTATCCTCCCAGTTGTCTAAGTCTCAGCGGGATTGTCCGAAAGGGTTACCGCTGCCCCGGAACATAAAGGGCGAAGGAAGGAACATGGGTGGGTTTTAGTCAGTAAGAGTCTGACACTCCCTTCCGCTCCACCCAGAGCGGGAGGGGTCATTTGATGATTTCCCACCAGAAAAAAAAAAAATAATTGTCTAAGTCTATTTCCATTTTAGCGTATACGGAACCATCACAAACTTCACTAACTTCACCAGGCTCTTTTTTTATTTAAGAACTTTTCTTTTGATCCGCTTGACCCGAACTCCGATACCGACTTCATTTCAAAGTACTTTTTCGAAACTCTCCTTCCATAACCGCCACTACGCTTAAATCGTCTCCATTTATTTAAATCCATATTTATATTGTTCCAGCTTTCTCTAACAAATCACAAGATGTCCAATTACTCTAATAATAGCAAATGTAGAACACATTTAAGTAGAATCTTACTTATAAAAATCAGAGGCTATGCTAGCTTGGTGCTAAAAATCCGCTAAGGGTCACGACTAAGATAAATTTGTTCTATAATGTCTTTACCTCTAGCAGCTATATCTGTGGCATTTATAGGAAGTGCATGTCTTATAGAAGAATGAAACAAGACGTTAACAAGATAAAACGATCTTACTAAATGCGATTATCGGATCAAAAGTCACACTTTGCTAATTACTTTTATAACTTGCACTTATAAGACTGAACCTGACTGACCGCTCTAGTAAGAGTCGTGTAAAATAATCCTATTAACATTTATAAAACTAAATGATAGGGTCGAAAGTACTTGTAGTGCAAATCATCTTAGAAGATGCTTTGGCAGGATCAGTGGCCTGAGTTAATGCGTCTACTAGATTTCTATAAGACGTGTAATCTTATAAGTCAATTGCTATAGGAGAATTTTGCTACTTGGGTAATTTGTATGTGGATCAAGGAGTCTTCCCGGATCTAATGAAATATGGTAAGGTAATATCACTTTTCAAATCTGGGGACAGTAAAGACACAAGAAATATGAGTAGCTCAACGACTCGACGAACAATAACAAAGAAAGGACATTTGAGTAGCCCGCATAAAGTACTCAAAACTGCCAGACCAACATTAACTCCAACAGAGAAAAGAAAAAAAAGAATGACCCACATAGTCCTCGCATTCTTTCATTCACAATAATTAAAGTAACATAATACTTTACAAAGTAAAAATTCATGTCATTTTGTATAATTATGTTATTTATCAATGTGTATATAAAATGTTCTATAATTAATGATGGTTTTCCACGATAGTTGAATTTCCAGTTTTACGATTTTAATATACACATAGAACAGGTAACAGGTTAAAATATAAAATGTAATGAGAAAACAGTAGAGAGCATTGGTAGGCGATTGTCTTGAGTGGTGAAACAGTAGAGAGCATTTGTGACGGTGAGCCTTGTCACCGGCGTCTGCGACGACGCTCAGGGTCCAACCCGGCGGGTCTCAGGTCTGCCGCGCGGTGTGACTTTAAACAATACGAGTACTAAACAGTAGAGAGCATTTGTGACGGTGTGCCTTGTCACCGGCGTCTGCGACGACGCTCAGGGTCCAACCCGGCGGGTCTCAGGTCTGCCGCGCGGTGTGACTTTAAACAATACGAGTACTAAACAGTAGAGAGCATTTGTGACGGTGTGCCTTGTCACCGGCGTCTGCGACGACGCTCAGGGTCCAACCCGGCGGGTCTCAGGTCTGCCGCGCGGTGTGACTTTAAACAATACGAGTACTAAACAGTAGAGAGCATTTGTGACGGTGTGCCTTGTCACCGGCGTCTGCGACGACGCTCAGGGTCCAACCCGGCGGGTCTCAGGTCTGCCGCGCGGTGTGACTTTAAACAATACGAGTACTAAACAGTAGAGAGCATTTGTGACGGTGTGCCTTGTCACCGGCGTCTGCGACGACGCTCAGGGTCCAACCCGGCGGGTCTCAGGTCTGCCGCGACTGACTTGCGCGCGCGGGTGACTTTAAACAATACGAGTACTAAACGTCCCATTCAACTAGTCAACTAGCCCGTTGCACACCTCCGATCGACGTCAAATGAAAATAGTTGACGTCGTGACACTCGCTCGCGTCGTGCCAGCTCTGCTGGACTTCACCACCCATAAGTGCGGGCGCGGCACCGTCCGAATTAGACGATTTTGCGATTCAGTTTTGTAATATAATACATACAGATCATTTATACGCCCGGCTCCCTTTTATTACTGCTTCCTTCTCCTTCTCCCGTCCACAACGCCGCCCACTGACGTCCGTTCGGCCCGCAGTGCCGGAGATGAGGCGCGCGCGGGCGCTGGGCGGCGCGGAGTGCGCGCGCCTGCTGTACTGCGGCGCGCCCTACTACCTGCCCGTGCTGTCGCTCATCGCGCGCTCGCACGCCGCGCCCGCGCCCGCCGCGCCGCTGCCGCGCCTGCGCGCCGCGCTGCGCCTGCGCCGCCACAACGCCACGGCGCTGGAGCTGAGCGTGCGCCTGCGCGGCGCGCCGCACGCCGTGCTGCTGCTGGCGCCGGCGCCGGGCGCGCGCGTGGCGTGGAGCAGCGCGCTGGCCGCGCCGCGCGAGGGCGTGGCGTGGGGCGCGCGCCGCACGTACTTCGTGGCGCTGCACGACGCGCGCGCGGGCGCGGGCGCGGCGTGGCGCGTGTCGCTGCTGCTGACGCACGCGCCGGGGCTGGCGCCGCCGCACTGGGCCGACGTGTCGCTGGGCGGCCACGCGCTGTTCGGGCCGCAGGCGCAGGCGCCGGCGCACGCGGCCCTGCTGCGCGCGCTGCCGGCCTGGGTGGCGGCCACGGGCTGGGGCGTGGACCTGCACCTGTACCGCGTGTAGTGCCGCGGGCTCGTGTTCGTGCGCGCTCGCGCCGCCGGCCTGGGTGGCGGCCACGGGCTGGGGCGTGGACCTGCACCTGTACCGCGTGTAGTGCCGCGGGCTCGTGTTCGTGGCTGGAGACGTTCGTCTCGCGTGAACAGTTTAGCGAACCTACTTCGAACGTGAGTTCAAAACGATGAATAAGTAGATTATTTTGTTATTCTTGTAGTTTCCTAAGGCACCATTCGTGTCCCACGACAGTAGCGCTACATTGTCTTAGCGACATGATTTTCTGGGCTTTGATTAACAATTTATATTAACCTCAAAACTGCATGCGGCCGATCCTAATAGGTATAGGTAGATAAGAGTAGGTAAATATTATGAATCTTTAGTCAATTTTATGTTTTATAAGAATTCCAAGATTGTTTTATTTAAAGGAAAAGTCGGGTACTTCAAGGAAGTGTTTTGCTTAAATGTGTGCTATATTTCTTAGAAAACATTATTTATCTAATGAAAAAACACAATAAAAAAGTTTACGTCGTCGGAGATAAGCGTAAGGAACATGATACCATACTACTCCTATAGTGAAGGAATTTGCGGAAATAATAAATGGTAAAAATTGTCGGATTTGTATAAATCCCAAAAAAATTGTTTGTCGTATCGTATTGTAATGGAATATTGCACATAATTATTTCACAAATCTTAAGTAGAAGTTGATCGGACTGTTAAGCACAGAATTAACCCTGGGTGCATGAAATGGCGGCAGGTCACGGGAACGATCTGCGACTCCCGCATTCCCCTCATCTCTGGTTGTCAAGGTGGCACGTGATGCGGAGGAATGAGCATAACGTCATGAGGAAAGTCTTGAGTATGAATACATTCATGAAAGGTTGCTATAAAAGTAGGGGAAGACCAAAAAAACGATCGATGGCCGGTGTGAAAGCGATAATTATGGCTAGAAAGAGGACGACTACTGAGATGACGACTAACAGAGGAGAATGGAAGAAGCAGATATGCTACGCCGACCGCAAATCGTTTAGGCAAGAGAATGATGATTCAACTTCGCCCATTCTTTCTTTCACCTCACTACCTTTTTTGTGAGAAACTGCTATCCTTCCAACAGCCAAGAAAAAAAAATCCGGCATAGATCTCCCTTCGAATGTTGCTGGAGGTCGGGAGCTGTACCACGCGTGCGTGATACAGCTCCAGTTCAGGCATCACGCGTTGCGTGATGCCTGAACAAACAGACAGACAGACAAAAATTTTTTTAATCACATTTTTGGGTTCGGTGTCGGTCTAGTAACACCCCCTGCCATTTATTTTTTTGATATTTTCAATATACAGAATTTTCACTTCTACAGATTTATTATAAGTATAGATAGATAAAAAGTTATATTTCGATACGACAATTAGAAGTAGGTTAAAATTTACTTCTAAGATTTTGTTACATTGTTAGTTAGTTAGTTTCTTAGTTACAAGTCAAGCTAATAAAAGCGTGTTAAAAAGGTAAATTTTACTCATTTTTTGCACAACTTGCACTTGACCAAAAACTTCATGAAAATAAAAAAGAACATACAAATGGTTTACTTATATGTTATTTTTCTTTCGCCGTATCTAAAGCGAACTCAAATTTCCCTAAGCATACTGTCTCCCAGTTAACAGAAACAGTCTGCATAAAAAAAGATTAATAAGATAAGAGAAAGATTAAGATTAAAAAAAGATTAATGATAACAAATAATAATAGTCACTCAACGTAAAAATTATCTATAGCTTTGTTTTTACCTAGACTTAATGGCTGATTGACTATAGTGCGAAGAATAAGAATAAATTACCTATAAATAGTTTAAATAAGGTCTTTTTATAACCAGTAAGTAGGTTCACATTTATGCAATATACAAGATTCGAACTAAAACAAAAACATTGCTCCGCGACAGGGACGGTAGACGCAGGACGTCCGATTCGCAAGACGTCGTTTTCTTCTATTATCTTTTTGAAAGAATGTAAAAGTAACATGTTCATTCTTAGGCGCTATTATATTTTATTTTCGGTCGGACGCTATTTCGACTATAGGAACAGAAACATCAGCTTCAAAAGTGTCTCACTCGTCTTTGAATACATTATGGTAGACTATACATGTTTTAGAAGCTTTAATTTAGATCTTTTTTACGTAGGTCTTGAACAGAATACTCATCTTATATGTTTAAAGGAACAATGTTTTTGAAATAGATAAACTTAAATTGAAAGCCAGAGCATATTTATGGCATTATTCATACCAATCTATGCCTTATTATAATCTAATATGGTTCAGTTACGCAAAAAATACTTTAAACACTTTGGCGAGGTAATTTCGACTTTTTCCATAGTCAATAGCGCAGGAACGAATGCCAATCAAAATTGTCGATAAATCAGACCAACATCAACAATGAATAAACTATTATTTCAAAAAAAACTAATTCAAATACAATTACAAAATTGTTTATTTTATATCCGGTTTTTTTAAAGCCATTTTGCAGAATGACCGGGTTCAGCTCATGTCATATTCCATCAAGATGCAATGAACGTCGTCAGCCTCTGCCACTGGATTAATCTTTCATCCCTGCGATCTTTTAGCTGCATTTTTATGCATGCTGCATACTGTAACTTAACTTACTGAATAATTGGCGCGACGAATCTGAAAGACTCAATTGACAACAAGAGCGGGACTGTTGGAAGGAAAGATTTTAATTTGCATTAACGGTATTAGCAAACCAGCGTATTCCATGCCAGAGCTTGTGAAAATCATTAACGGTATTAGCAAACCAGCGTATTCCATGCTAGAGCTTATGAAAATCATTAACGGTATTAGCAAACCAGCGTATTCCATGCTAGAGTTTATGAAAATCAACGCGCAAAAGAAGTGGATCAGCCGTGTAATGGTATAAAAGCGGGCGAGAGACAAAGAACTTGTCTTCACGTTTCACAGCAAATTATTTGATCATCTTTTTATATTTTACCAAATGGTTCACTGTAGAGTTTAGTGCAGCATGTGCCAATGTTTTTGCTATGTATAGAGTATCGATATAATAGGACATCACTAGTGTTTTACAATACCATACAAAAATTAAGGGGGCCACTATGCCTTTTGGTTACTCGAAATTACCCCCACTTCTTCTTTTCGTGGGGATATTTAAACTAACGGAAAATAACTTGAAAGACGTATCATTGCAAAGAACTACTAAGCGAAAAACAACGTATTTTTACTACGCCCTGTTTATGATTGTGAAAACAAATGTTTTATACACAACTTTTGACCAAAAATGTGACAATCGTCTTTTGTAAACCAATGCGTAAAATGGCGTCTGACAAAAAACGGTGTGTAGGTCAAACAGTTTGCGCTTTAACACCTTCATCTAAGATTTATTATTTCGAAATAATCTGTTCACCTACCTGGATATAGATCGCGTTTTTTAACAAATACAGCAGAATAACAGTTATTCTCATTAGTTAGAATAACCCCACAGTCGAAATACCTCGACCAACTGTTTGTAATCGGTAGTTATTTTATTCCATAAATGCTATAAAAGAAAGTAATTAGATAAATAGAGCATCTATAACACCAAAATCAATCATGTTTAATATACTATAGGCGGTTTTTATTAAATCTTCTTATAACTTATCTTCAATTCAATAGTTCCTACATCTTTAAATCATCATCATCATCATCTACTTACATACTAAATTTTAAAAAATCGTATAATTGTTTTTTTTTTATTGCTATAAAAACAGGCCAACGTATATTCAAGCATGTTTTTAATTACTTACATTTATAGTCATCATCATCATCATCCACAGCCCGACTTCACTCACTGCGGCTCATAGGCCTCTCTTTCCTTGTGCCAATGCCCTCGCTCCTGTGCCAGCCTCGTCCGGTTTCGCCCGCGATGGCAACAAGGTCGTCTGCCCACCTCACCGCCACATTTATAGTTATTATGTAATAAGAATAACAGAATATTGTATCGACTTAATAAAAATATATATTATTATAATAGCGCCCCAGTATGAACATGTAATTATTTTAAATAATAAAAGAAAACCGGACGTTTTGAGCTAAGTCCAGACTTGTATCATTCTAATGAATCAGATCTCCGTCGCGTAGCATCGACATGTCTCATTGTCGCTAGTTTGTACGTAAAATGATACCCGATAATGCCACGCGCCGCAGTTGATACACCCGATCCGTATGTAACCGCGTATCTGATACGTTTCGTATCGGATACGTGTATCGTGATCGGCAGTACGTAGCATGGGCTAGTTTGTACATGGTATGGACGGATTTTGATACTGTGTCACGATACGACTATGTCATTCAATACATGATAAGTACACGTTTTCCATCTCGAGGTGGTCTTTTCCCGATCATCAAAGAGGATACACGTTGCTGACACGCTGCACGCTGGCAAAGATACAGTAGGTACCTATCGTTAAGTTAGGACGTGGTTTTTGGCCTAATCGGCGAGCCACAAGATACTGATACGATGCGGTTGAAATGGGCGTCCAGACTTAGGTTACGAATACTCGATACGATACTCCTGATTTTGAACTTCAAGATGATACAAATATGGACTCAGCTTTACAAATCGAACATTCTGTGAACCAGATTTTTTGCATCCGGACGTTCTGCGTCAAGACCGATAAGTGGTACTTGCACAATAGGCTAGTTGACAGTATTTGAGAAACCAATTAGTAATGTTCCTTGTGGTTTATTTACCTCCAAATATAAATATTTTTGCGAAATATTAACAATAACAGAACTCATTTGCAATTTCAATACTTGCATTCCGTCAAATCGGCGAGTGTCTTTTCAAAAATGCTGCTCGCGCACTAACTTTATTGATTACTTCTGTCGGAAGTATTATAATATTCGGTCATGTATTGTCAACGACACCACAGGGGTGTAGTTTACAAAAAAATGTTTGGTAACTACACCACCGTAAAGAAGTTCTAATACTAAACTTATGCATTTATTGATATCAATTATTTATCATTCGTAAGATCACGACACGACATCACCTTACAGATGATCACGCTGTGCAGATCTTATTTGCCTCTAGGAAAATGACGTTTATGCATTGATACTATTTGATTGTCATTTATTAAAGTTGATGTAGATCAATTAAGATCAAATGACAAATCCCTCAAATGAAACATGACGAAGTTGAGGCCTATGTCCAGCAGTGGATGTCTGTCGGCTGAAATGGTGATGACAAAACCCGTGACTTATACGTAAATCGGGGAACACAAACACTTACGGACCAAAAAATGTATCTACCCAAACGTATGATTCATTCAAAAACCAAACCACAACGCACACTGCACATAGTACACATACACAACACAACTCACTAACAACCACACTATAATGATAGCAGCGAAGTATTTGTGACGTGTGTAACAAAATTTTGGTGCCAATTAGGTGGCAACAAATTAGAAAGCTAAGCCAAAGATCTGCCGTCAACTGGTCACTTTGAAATTAGCTTTCGAAGGTGATGGCGGGGTCTTGTGAGCACAGCGAGCGGACTCACACCCCGCCATCCCCTTCGTGGTAATTTTTGTTAAACCACCTTTCCGACTACGCCTTTTAAGCAACTTTAAAGTGTTTTGAGGTAAGGTTATAATAATTCGTTTTTCTCAAGAACGGTGCGTTACCTTTTCATGGAAGTGGTGCCAGGGGAGAGGCGGACCCCTCACTCCCACCCCCCTTGTCAAACGATACTAAATTTTTACCTTTTTTGTTATTACAACGAAAGCCTACAACTAACCGCCTGGCTGCTATTTAAGATTGCAAATGCCATAAATCATATTTTTATTACAAGTATTGAGCATATCATTAACACATAACTTTCTTTAGTCTATCTGTCTATCTGTTAATGCAAAATAAACTTTACGGTCAGACAAGAAAGTTTGTTTTTACAATTTGAAACAGTCGTGTGTAAGATTAACGTATCGCGCTCAATGTCACGTGACCAATGGCTTTATTTTTACGCAATTACCTATTTCTCAAAAATAGATATCAAAAATCATTTACAAATTGAAGTTGATCCCTTTTGATATAGCTCACGACTATTCTACAATACCTACAACATCTCGTAAGTTATTTTTCATACTGTCAACTGGCCTTGAGTGTAAGATCACACTATAACGCCAAAATTTACAGATTCATCGACTAAAAAAGGCGCGCGTTGTTGTTATTTACTAGATTTAAATTGCAAGTATACCTTCCATTTTCGTATAAAAGCGAAACCCGCTTCGAATGCCTTCGAAGCCTTGTCGGTCTGTCGGCAGTGTGCGCGGGCGACAGCAGGCTGACGGCGGGCTCCTTTCATAATATTCACGAAACTTTCATTCGGGCTCTCTAACTTTAAGCGAAATTACATCGTATGTTTATATCACGTAGCGACGCGCGCTTTACTTGTGGTAAGCAATTGTACAAACATGCTGTGAATGTGTTTAAGTAAACGCAGAAGTTCTCGTAGTCTCGGTACCGTCCGAGACACGAGCGAAGTTGGAAGTGTGTGTGTGAGTGTGTGTGTGCGTGACGTGCTGACGCTACTCGTCTCCACGCATTTATAGCGTTCGAGGTGAATAGGCCGTTACATTTTCACCGCGCCTTTACTTTAGATGAATCATACATATAATGGGGAGCGACTTTTTCATCAGAAGTAGGTAGCGTGGTATCACTTGTTGTAGGTACACACCTACCTAAATAGTTTAGATGACCTTGGTGGTTGGGTACATACGTAAGTAAATAGTTGTCTCAGAGTGCAGCATGCCGCACTAACAAATAACTCGGTATACCACAGATTTATAAACTAAAGGGAGATATGGTGTGGCTGCCCAACTGTTCGAGTCCGGCTGTCGCCTTCAACTACATATGCACTACAATACGAACACGCGCTCACTCACACTATAACAGTCACCACACTCAACGTGAGCCAATCGCGTAACGCAGATCGCAACGTTGAGACACACAACTACATTGACAATTCATAAGGACAAATCAACGGCGCCCGCGTTGGTTTCTGTTTTGTGCATGCATTGTTCGCACACGCCACGCCCCCTTGGCATATCTCCCTTTAGTTTATAAATCTGTGCGGTATACTTTCTATAAGCGGGTGCCTAACAAGTAGTCTAATGTAGAACGTGTAATGTAACGTAATCCGTCATCGTCTGGGTCTCGGTGAGAGTGACTGTGTGACTATTGCGTACTGATACTGACTGCTCCCGAACTCCCGGTGCTGGCTGTGCACTGCGCACTATCACTAGGTACTCGATACTGTCAATAGTTGTATTGTAGCTACAAATTGCAATAGCAATGTTATTGATTGTAACGCTCACCTTAGGCAAGCTAGGTTAAGTAATCGGAACAGACCGTGCCTTGCTAGAGGAAGGATCTTGCGTATTTGCACTGATCCTATCAGATGTCGCGTTACAAACTGTGATTATAATAGTTATGCCATGTTAGGAGTTGCGATGAGGGCAGATATTCAAATCCCATTGATAGGTAACTCTTCAAGTAGGTGCCTTAGTGGAGTAACATAAGTATCCTTAGGTAGACCTTAATTAGTCAGTCAGCCAACCTACAATATTGCCAGAACGAGGGCCAGATGGGAGGCCGATGCGCTGTTGTGTTATGTGTGTACATGCAATGTATAATGTGGACCCTCAACGGGAACGTACAAACGCCAGCAGGTCAAGCTACCCCAAACTGTCAAATTTTCCCAATCAACGTTGAACCTTAATGATTTAGCAATAAAGTTGAAAATCTATTAAAGAAATTTGACAGATTGTAGTAGCTTGATGTGCTGGCGTCTGTACATTCACTCGAGTGCGCGGACTCGCACTGACTGTGGTCGCCTAGATGTATTGAATGCAGTTATGTTCTATGGCTATGTTTATTATGTTAGTGTTGATTGTTTCAGTTAAATATAAAATATGACCAAATAGTATTATTTTATTTCTCATCCCTGCATTAATAAATTAGCAATGAAGAAGATAAGATTTTCTCTGCAATATCATCAGATGACGACATGGATGCTCTTCAAAACGACCTGGCGCGATTGGATGAGTATTGTCTAATTAATAAGCTAGATTCGAACCCTGTTAATGTTCAGTACCTAATCTTATTTAGCAGGAAACGCGTACCTCTCTCTACAACGTATATTCTTAAAGGGCAGCTATTACAGAGATGTGACGGTGTACGCGACCTAGGTGTTTTTCACGACTCTAAACTCTTAGTTAACGTGCACATTGACATTGAGCAAATAGTAGCAAAAGCTTCGAAGTCGCTGGGTTTTGTCATGAGACTCGCTGGATGTTACAAAAAGGCCAAAACCCTTAAGATTCTCTATTGCTCTTTTGTCAGAAGTCATCTTGAATATGCGTCACTTTGGAACCCGTGATAAGGCAAATACATAAATCGTATTGAGGGTATCCAAAAAAGATTTATTCGTTTTCTTTGTTTTCGGCTACGTGTGCCATATCATTCTGATAATTACTTAGATCTCTGCAAGAAGTTCCATTTACAGCCACTTTTAGATCGTCGCCGACTTGCAGATTGCACTTTTCTTTTAACGAAACTGACTGTCCTGGGGGTCTACTCCGAAGTGGTATCGGCCGAATGTTCGGCCGTTTCCTGCTACGAAGTTACTATTTGTTTGGGTCGGTCCCGATCCTACACTCCTACACTCTTTCGAATATTGACTATGGTCCCGAGCCAACTGAGCTGAACCGAACATTTTTCGAATTTTTCAATAATATTCGGTTCGGCCATGTGTCGGTCCCATCCGATCATTCGCACTTTGCACTTCGTAGTAGACCCCCTGATCTCCTGCATAAATTGCATTTCAATGTCCCCCAGAGAATCCGCCTTCAGTTAGATTTAATCCACCTACGAGCTAGCACCTACGTATCTCCATTCCTTTTTCCTCGTCCAATTATAGGCAAAACTCATACATGGTGCGAGCGAGCAAGGACTATAATATTACAAAGAGTTCTCTTTTGAGAGTCATGTAAAGAGTTCTCTTTTGTCCCTTTTACCACCAAAGCCCATTCTGCACGCACTCAGCTGAATGCCAACTTTTTTAACAGCGCGTAGTGCTTTATTTTTTAGTTTAATTTTTCCCATGTCAAGCCTAACATGGCGCCCGAATGTATTTAGTGCTTATTGCTTATTTTAATTCCTTTTATTTGTATTTTTATCGTGCTTGCTACTTAGTGATCCTAAGGGCCTTATCACACTGGCGATTTACAAGAGAGGCGAGTGCGCAGCGAGCTCACCGCGAGCGCGCGGCGAATTCGCCGCAGGCGCGCAGCGAGCTCACCGCGAGCGCGCGGCGAATTCGCCGCAGGCGCGCAGCGAGCTCCCCGCGAATAGCCCCGTCGACGCCACTTTGTGCACTCATGCTCAACAGCCCGCCCCACCCCACTTCAGTTGTATCAAAGACACGAGCGGACGTAACATTGTTGAGTGGTTCAAACGATACAATGGATACAGAGTTATTTTAACTGAAATTCAAAATCGTCCCGTTATTTGGGATCAATCGCCCGCCGCGCCTTCGTGGCGTGTTCGACGCGTTCGTTACGCACTCGCATCGCTCGCAAATGGCCAGTATGATATCAGCCTATGATTTCTACTACCTTATCCGTGTTTGCTCGTGAGAACCTGTAATTGGATCCGTGTCGCTTGTACAATTGTTATTAATTTGGTTTAGCTGTTGGTTCTCCTACTTATAAATAAATAAAAAGAGAAGCACCAGTGCCTCCAGTTTTGCCCCTACCACGTGTACCACGTGATGTAGAACATTTGACATTTTTATATTATAATTGGACGTAGTTTAGCAGAAAGGACTCAACCCACAAAAAGTAATTTTTGAGTTATCGAGGTTTTAAGTTTAGGTGTGTATTGCTGCAATGATGTTGTATATGGAATATTTTGAAATATTGTCACTTATGGGCAAATATACCAATATTTTTACGAGTCGTTTTATTACATAGAACGCTAACGCAATTTTCTAGTTATTGGGAAGAATTTGGGTTGAGTCCTTTCTGCTTAACTAGGTACGTCCAATTTATATTTTCTTTTACTTAATCAATGTGTCTATAAATATTATTACAATATTTACCATTATATAAACAATGTCTTTTAATTAATAGTGTTGTAATGTTTCCAGTAATATCTACGAGGTGCATTCAATAAGTACCTAGCCTCATCGCCAGAGGGCGCTGTAGTTTCAAAAGAGTTTTACCACAGTGCAGCACATTATTTTTTAATTCTTTTTTCAAATTTTCATTCCGATCCCTTCATTTGTTTTAATTTGACAACTTATGGAAGCGAACGTGTCGATCGGTTTTACAAAAATGGAAAAAGAGCAATATCGTTCGGTGATTCGATTCCTATTTTTGGAAGGGAAAACACGCATCGAAATCAAAGAGCGCTTAGATGCTGTGTACGGTGACTCTTCTCCATCGATGGCCACCGTCAAGAATTGGTTCAACGAGTTTGCACATGGCCGTACGTCGGTTTTTGATGAACCACGTCCAGGTGCACCGAAAACAGCTGCTACGGAGGAAAACATTAAAAAAATCCATGATCTCGTATTGGCAGATCGCCGATTGAAGGTTCGGGAGCTAGCTGAGACTGTAGGCATTTCAGAAGGAACAGTGCATCATATTCTTCACGAGGAACTCGGTATGAGAAAGCTGTCGGCGCGATGGGTGCCGCGTTTACTCACACCAGAAAACAAGCGCAACCGTGAGACCACATCGGAGACGTGTTTGGCGCTGTTTAAGCGGAATCCAGCGGAGTTTTTGCGTCGTTTTGTGACCGTCGATGAAACCTGGATCGTACTCCAAAGAAGGCGAAAACTGTAAAATCGGCCGGAAAAGTTATGGCCACCGTTGGTAGGTAATCGATGTAGATCACACCTTGTGAATCCCAGAGATTCACAAGGTGTGATCTACATCGATTACCTCGAGAAGGGTAAAACAATTACAGGGCTTTACTATGCCGATTTATTGGGCCGATTCGACGCCGAATTAAAGAAAAAACGACCCCATCTGGCGAAGAAAAAAGTGCTGTTTCACCACGACAACGCACTGGTTCACACGTCTGCCGTTGCCATGGCCAAATTGGTCGAATTACGCTACGAATTGCTGCCCCATCCACCGTATTCTCCAGATTTGGCCCCTTGTGACTTCTTTCTGTTTCCTAATCGGAAAAAATCACTCGCCGGGAATAGATATGGATCAAATGAGGAGGTCATCGCCGCCACGGAGGCCTATTTTGCAGAGTTTGACAAAAACTATTTTTCGGACGGGTTAAAAAAGTTGGAGCATCGCTGGGCTAAGTGTATCGAACTAAAAGGACGACGACTATGTTGAAAAATAAATTGCCACTTTTCCAAAATTTTCATTTACTTTTTGTAGGCTAAGTATTTATTGAATGACCCTCGTAAGTGTCTTTTAAACCTAATACCTATTGAGATACGACTAGCATATTTGGTACTTTACTTCAATTTCTAGAACCTATCAAAACGTAGTACTAGTGAGAACAAAATCAAAAACACCCATTAGTTTTACCGTGGAACTGATCAGTAGAACAAGTGGAATAGAGAATCCCAATAGGTCTACTATTTTGTTATACCTAATATCGTAGTACTAGTGAGAAAAAAGTCCCATTAGTTCTACCGTAGAACTAGTGGAAAAAAAACGGATTTTTCAATCATCTGATAACTAAATAAATTGGGGTCCTGAATATAAAATAAATAGTGTACGATATGGGCCAAATGTTGTTGCAGTTTTTTTTAGCGACTAAGGACTGATTTTCCCATCGCCAGATAACTTTTATTCGAGGAATAAAATTTACGTTCGACAGTTCTTGTATGAAATAACTGTCAAAATTATTCCTCCAATGAAGTTATCGATGATTGAAAAATCAACCCTTAATAAAAATAATCCACCTGTTATCCCAGCTTTCAACAATGGGTAAACCCTCCAAGTAGCATCGTGACTTTTACAGACAAAAATCACCTTCCATAGAAAATTAAAAAAAAAAACTTTTTTTGACTTTGCGATGGTCCTTTCGCGGATTCTTATGCTATCTTATGCTATATGTAGTCTGTGATAGCAATCACAGACTACATATAACAAAGAGAAGGATACGCTCCAATAATTGGAAGTAAACAGAAAAAGGTAAGTCGTGAAGTAGTTTATCTAAAATGAAACATTGCTATCAACATAATAATTTATTATAATAAAATCTACTATTTTGGTTTTTAAATACATAATTATGGTCGGGGTCGAGCGGCTGCGTGAAAATTATTAAGAAAACAGGTGAGGGCGATACGTATATTGTATACGACTTGTAGGACTTCTACCTGCTAGGCTGTCTTCTGGTCTGAATGTACTGTATCAAATGTTACATGTTTTTATCCATCGTAGTCCAGTCGACCCGCTTATTTATCTCAATTAATACAATCGCCCCTCAGCTTTGAAATCGCCCCTCGGTTTTAAAATAGTAGTGAGAAGCATTATTTTAACCGATTAATAACAATATCTACAAAATTATAAAAGTATAAGTACACGAAGTCAGCGCATAATATATTACAAAGCTATGGTACAAACAGTATCATTAGAGTTTAGTCATTGCATTGTAGGGTTTAGACAACTATTAACGGTTTAGAGCGTGCCTCTCGTTATTGTACTTTTTTCTCGGATTCATTAATAATATATTGTTAAGCTAGCTGCTCGTTCCGCGACGACCGGCAAGCGCAGCAGGCGCTCAACGAACTGACTCGAAGGGAGCAGCGAGCGAGACTTCGTGCGAGGCCGGCCGGGCGGAGCGACGCCGTCGTCAGCGTGGGGAGATACATATAAATCTATTGCGAACGAAACAGAACAACGATCACAAAGTCAACAAGGCGGCTGGCTGCGGCCCGCTACCCGCCGCGCGCGACGACGCTTACGACTTCTTCCTGCAACACACAAGCAGAGCGCGTGAGCGTCAGCTGCGGCGCGGGGCGGGGGAGGGGGCGGGCCGGGCGACTCACTGCTCGTGGTTGTCGGTGTCCGAGTCTTCCACCTCGGGCTTGGTGCGGCGCTTCTCGTACACCAAGATGATGGCGCACAGCACGAACACCTCAGCGCAGATGCCCAGGAAGGGCCACAGCGCCGCGTACATGTCCTTCACGCGCAGCACGGTGGGCGCGGACAGGCCCTCGTTGGGCGCGCACGTGTACACGCCCGCGTCGGCGCGCACGGCCGACTCCAGCACCAGCTCGCCGTTGTCCACGCCCTGCTCCGAGCGCGACAGCTGCGCGCGCGCGCCCAGCGCCGCGGTCACGTCCGTCAGGTTGCCCTCGTCCGACGAGTTGGACACCAGCCACTTGACGTCGGGGTACGGCTTGCCCACCACCTGCGGGAGAGAGCGAGCGGTGAGAGGGGCGCGGGGAGGGGTGGGGAGGGGGAGGGGACGCGGCCGGCTCGTACCTTGCACACCAGCTTGAGCTTCTGGCCCTCGACGACGTTGGTGTTGGGCGGCAGCTTGGCGTGCGGGCGGCCGCGCAGCTCCCAGGCGAGCCCGGCCGCATTGCCGCCGAGCGCGCATGAATAGTTGCCGAAGTCGTCCTCGTTGGTGCGCACCGTCATGCGGAATACGGAGTCCTCCACCTTGTAGCGGTCGCGCAGGTCCCACAGCTCCTCTACCACTGTGCCATTCTTCCTCCTGCGACACACGACACTCACTCATTGCAGTTACTTGAAGAGGTCAAGTTGTAAGTTAGGGCAGCAGCTGTGTTTAAGTTCGAATAAACGTAATGCGGTAATAAACGGACAGGTCTGAATTTGTGTCTGTCTTCATTATCTATCCGAGCCTTGTGAAACTTTTCAATATACAGACTCTTTAATACTGTCACTACGTTTATCGCAGGTAACAATGGGTTCATTTAAATCAAAGTGTCTCAACCTTACTTTACCCACCGCCCCACTGAGCTTTTTTTTCTAGAGCCCCCCCCCCCCCCCCCCCCCCCCCCCATTTTTTTTTCTTACGATCTGTCGCGAATCTGAACTTAGCTATTGCCACGATTATTATTTAAACGTGTAATATTATACAGTCGTAAGATTAGATATAATTATAATTTTCTCTGGGTCTTCTGCAGACTGCCCCCCTCGGTCTCAAACGCCCGCGAGGGGGCGATATCGCCCACGTTGAGAACTGATCCATAGAGTGTAGTCGATAATGTGGTGACTGACCAGACGTAATTGCCGGAGTCCGCGGTGCGCGGCAGGGTGCAGTTGAAGGAGAAGAAGCGGCCAACGTCGTAGTACGTGAGCGTGTGCGGCACGTCCGCGCCCACCGCGCTCGCCGCGGCCTGCGTGACCGGCACCTCGCCTGCAACACAAGTACACTTTACTGATACACCCCCACCCCGCAGGCATTGTTCAAAAAACAGCCAAGCGTGAGTCGTACTTGCGCATTTATTGTTCCGTGTTACCTAGTACCGAAAGCGAAACAAGTTCTCAAGCTCCTTATTTTCTTCTTCGCCGATATACAGGCAGATAGTCGTACGCGTAAAATCCGTTGCTATTTTCGTTTTCCTTAATTAATTAATGGGCATTTTCTAGATGGGGCTTCAGAGTGACGACTGAAACTTTTATAAATAAAACGTGGTTTAAGGCGATAACAAAACAATGTTTCAACCTAATCTAGTTTATGGCAGCGGAAAAATATAATGTAGGTATCTTGAACATAAAGTACTTACATATTTCAGAGAACAGTTTCCAAAAGGCGTTTCTGAATTTTGTCGATACAAAAACAAACTAACCCTTACAATAATATCTATATTATTACTTATCTACGTACGTTGTAAAACTAACAACAATAGCGTTTCATATTTGGATGCAGAACTTTGTTTCTTTAAAATATTGAACACAACATAATCCATTATATTCCACAATATCACGAATTGCGCATTGTTTTGACCGTTTAGGTACTATTCTGTTCTGTGGTTTAGGGTTAATATTGAACATCGCGCAATGATTGAACAAAAGTTTAAGCTAGTTTAATTGCACCGTGTAGGATAAGTATTAATTGAGCAGGTCTTGGTCATGCAATAAAGCTTATGGCCGGCGTGAAAATAATGGATCGCTTGAGTGGCAAGGGCCGATTGAATGATATTATAAAAATTATCTGGCGATGGAAAAATCAGCCCTTAAGGCTGATTGTTCCATCGCCAGATAACTTTTATTCGAAACGAACGAACTCGAACGAACGAACGTACGAACGAACGAACTAACGAACGACGAACGAACGAACGAACTACGAACACGATCGAACGAACAACGAACGAACGGCGTACGTACTTTTTTTCGTTTTTTTTTTTTTCTTGTTTTTTTTTTTGTTTGACAGTTTGTGTATGAAATAACTGTCAAAATTTTAAAATTATTCCTCAAATAAAGTTATCAGATGATTGAAAAATCAGTCCTAAGGGCTGATTTTTCCATCGTCGGATAATTTTTATTCGTGGAATAAAATTGACGTCCGACAGATTTTGTATGGAATAACTGACCAAAATTCAAAATTATTCCTTGAATAAAATTATCCGGCTTTCGCAAAATCAGCTCTTATTTAACATAAATACATAAACCGGATAGGAGTTGAATTAATAATATCACACGAAATAGCAAAATTAAATTGTTTATAACAAGCAATTACCTACGAGTAGTTATTTCGTATACAATTTATTTGATTTTTATAACGAATACGGTACATTATAAAACAACAAGAAATATCACAGGTTGATTGAACGCTGAGGGGTTAAGAGAAAAAACGTTACTGCATATTTGTATTTTCATAAGGTGACTTGGTAGTCTAACCAGCGGGGTGCGTAACACACCTACAATGGCAATCGATCGCAACGTCTTTCATTTTGACAGCTCACACACGTTCATTGCATTAACATTGTTGAGCAGACGAATTTTTCAAAACTATGAAGCAATGCATTTCCTTCCAAACCTTTGGATTTTGATTTAAAGTGTGTGTTACGAAATTAGGGTGCAGTAATCGAACCCCGTCTCTTTTTAGTAACAATGAGCTTTCCTGTATAATGACTGAGTAATATTATGCATTATAATCGAACTACTTTGTAGAGTTCGGTTATCGCTCTAAAGTCCCATCTTAAAAATTTACATATTTTGTGTGCTATAACTTGAATAAGATTTTGATACATTGCATGTTCTAGAAAAATAAAATGAAACTCCTACGGTAAACTACCTAAACCACAGGCAGACCGATTTTGAAAAATAAAAAATATAGTAAATCTAATGTGTGCCTGCGCGCGCATGCGGCTCCGCGTGCAAGTATGTACCTATGTTGCGACGGGAGAATTCTTATTATTATTAATGTACCCGTCAATCACATGACCAATAGTTGAGGTAGTTTGATTCGCACACGGGCTGTTTATCTCGTTTTATTTGTTATACGTCGTTAGGCTACTTAATCAAATGTACTTATCTCTACACAGATAACGCTACTACAACCTTATCTAATTAAATAAAGTAGGTAGATTCTACTGGCGATAAATCAACGGCATACTACAATTATCAACACCTACATAGATACTAAGGCTTAACTACAGGCGTACAGAATCTGGAATACGTCATTAGCTAGGTTTCGATAAAAATAAAACATGTGGAGTGGAAGCGCCGAGTATACTATTGTGGCGGTACTGATACCACTGAGCGGTGCTGACCATCACCCGCGCGCGCCGGCAACGGCCAGCACCTTTAATTTCTACTTTTGAACGTAAATGCGTTTACTGCAAAACTTTAAAATGAGAATGTTTTGTCGAGTTACATGTATGTACTGAATGTGATTAGTCCATATGCCAATTATAAGCAAAAATCATTATTTTATAACTAAACGTGCGTACTGTAATCTAAACGTAAAACGTAACGACACATACACAGAAATAAAACATGTTACTGTTGGAAAGAAGAATCAATAGCTTCAAGTAAAGATGATAATAATAATTCAAACTACGGACGTGTACGTAGAGCGAAGCTAGTTAGCATGGCCGCCGAGTCTCCGCGCCCGAGTGAAGCAGCCTCACTGGCCGTTACTGCTGCCACTGCCCAGCGGCCATGGACTGCTTCAGAGGATACCACGCGCTCGATACTACGCGATGCGTGTCATATAAGATGCACATTTATGGGCAATAATTAGCAATAGATACTGTGATTCTGAAGAAGTCCATAGCTAATCGTAGTGCTACTGGAATACCGCACAGCCCGCGGCCTCTGCCGAGCGCAGCACTCCTGTAAGCTGCCCCGCTCCAGCGCCAACAGCACATACCAGCGAATATATTATGAGGCCCGCACCACTACCGCGGGACCATTGTATGTAGCTATTGTCAGATATCGTCAGATATTGTCCTACGGGTCACAAAGTCGATTTTCTTGGAACTTAGCAGAACAGCCAAGGCGAGGTGTTAGTGTCGCATGTCGATCGCGTGCGTCCGTCGCACCGGTCCGACTCGGACGTTGCAACACACTTAGTGTCCTATGAAGAACATAACATCTGCATTGCGACACTGATATCAGCGGTGAGGCGCGTGAGTTGCTCGCAAAATTTCGACCTAGACACCTTTTTCATTGTTTTAGAAGTTTTTTTTTTGTTTTTATTTCTGTTTGAGTATAGGTTTTCAATGTTTTCGTTGATATACTCGTACTAGCGTGTGCTAGCTGACATAATATGGCAAATAATTTAATACAATATTTTGTATTTCGTTGTTTTTTAATGTTAATTACTTTACATACTATTGTATAGAATGAAGAACTGAACACGAAGAAGACAGTTGTGCTGCTAAGGTGTTTTTGCCCACTTCTGTTAAAGCACTAGGAAGTCGTGAAGAATTTTCGGGGGGCTGTCTTATGTAATTTGCACGTTCCATAAGCCAAGACTTTCGATTTTGTTTTTAAGATTTCAACTATGATATGGGCCTCCATTATGGAAAAAGCGCTAAGGCGCCAAATTCAAATTTTCTAACGTTTTATGCAATTCACAGTCTAGAAAAAATTGTTTGTTGATCAAAAATTCAAAATATGATTGGTGACTGCAAAGATGATGTATTAGATGTTCTAACTAAGGCTTTACAGCCGCGACTGGGCCTTAGCCTGATCGAGTATTTTATCCATTGTGACCTGTTTCCGGCTTTTTCTCTAAAAAATTATAACTCAGTGGCATTCTTAATACTTTATCTTGGCCATCCAACCATCTGAGCTTGGGCAGAACACGGTTGCTCTGGTCTCGTCCATTCTTACGACATGTTGTGCCCATCCAAGACGTCTTATTAACATCAGGCTCATCATAGATCTCGCAAAGAGGACGGATAGGAGTAATTCTCGGAAAGGAGTCATTCTGTTAGTAGTTACTGACTATGACGTTTTAGCCTGGCTGTTCTTCATGTTCCGATACAAAACTACTTAATTTAGGTAAAGTTGACTTCCTAAATGACTAAACCGAAATTACGCAACCACCGTTCGGTGCCTCGGCGTCGCCACATCGGCGCTCGCTTACAGGAGTGTTACAGCCGATACGAGAGTGCGGAGCATCCGGCCGTGTCCTAATGCAAGCGATGTCGCGCGAATATGCGATCGTCGCGATCATATTTTGTCAGTCATTTGTTCGGAAGACCCGAATGTGCCCTCTGCCGGCGCCACACGCGTTCGGGGTCGCCGAACAAATTGAAAACTACGATCGCGTGTTAGCGCGGACACGGCTTTAAGGCGGCCGCAGCGGATGCGGCGCTCGGAGCGGGTCGTCGAGCGGCATGCGAGCACTACGTGCAGTACCGGGCGCGGCAGAAGGGGCGGCGGCGGCGCGCACGTGCACGCGCACGCGCTGCGCGGGCTGGCGCGCGCACGTGTACACGCCGGCGTGCTGCGGGCGCGCGGCGGGCGCGTGCAGGCGCGCCGTGAGCCGTCCGGCGGCCGCGGCCTCGCCGGCGGGCCGCAGGTCGGCGGGCGGCGCTGCGCCGTCCAGCCGCCACTCGGCGCGCTCCTCCACGCGCAGCGCGCACTCCACCGTGAGCGGCGCGCCCTCCTCCACCGTCACGTCTGCGTCTGCGCACGTCACGCGTCACTACGCGACTCCTATATGCGTGCGGACGTCGCTTCGCTGTCCATTGCCGTCACAGTAACACGGGTGACGGGTAACGGGGTGCCTCGAATGGAGTCTTGTTTAACCTACCTATTCTATGGGCCTTTCTGTCTTTAACATTCTACGTGAATAAATTTGATTATGATCCGCATATAGTATACACTGCACGTTTACAAACTAAGAATAGTAACAATAAAGTTGATGTGAATCATATTGGTTATGAAACAGGTATAAAAATGGGCCATTGGGAGTTTTACTTGAATTTTAATCCAGTGGAAATATCTGACACATGCTGTCACATAGTATAATAATGTATGATTATTATAGATGGGCCGACTAGCCGACGTAGTAGGCCAAGTCAATCATTGTTTTCGGGTGACATTGGCAATAATAATAGTACAGCTGTAGCGTTTCTTCCTTTTTGTTAGAAGTATTAATTCATTTTACTTTATTTAATTTCTGGATCTAAGTCAAATTAATGAATAGAAATAACGAATGGTTCCTATTCCAGATTGCACTGAAAGTAAACTGTAAAACCGATTGTATAATAAAAAATAATAACAGTAAAGATTTCAGTTGCATTTCAATCACACTCTTTTAAATTTTTAAGCATATTAATACGAGTAAAAAATGGGCCAACTAGTCGATGATTTTAGCTGACTACAAATATGACTTTCCCGACTAGACTAATGATTATATTATTGTTTAGTGGTTGTTTAGTTAAATTGATCGATTTATATTACATAAAATCCTAATTAAAAATGTAAAGACTTATATACGAGCATGAGTTGCTAGTACACTGCTTGTGTAACAGTCATGAGAACTACACCAAAATGTAATGCTGCTTGTGTAACGGTCACCAACTACAATCAAATACGTAGCTCCATATTATTTTACCAAGTGACAGCTATGGTCTGCTGCAAAAGTATCCAATTGATGAAAGTGTAAGCAAACACCGTTCAGATTTAATTCTTCCGCAGACACTCACAAAAAGGAATTAGTAACATATTTATCTGTATTTCACTTTTCATCAACAGAATTATCTACAATAATTTTGGTTATAAAATTAATCTCAGTTGTCAAATGAAAAACGTCTCAAGGTGATTCAAAAATTAGAACTTTGGGTTTAAGTACTCAAATAATCAAATTAAAGCACTCAATTATTTTGTAAGTGGCCATATAAGCTGGCTCTCACAAGTATGTTTTCTGATCCATTTGTATAGATTTTCATTAGTTACTTTTGGAACACACTATACAACCTGTAATTTTTAATAAACCCACATTTCGCCAGTTACGGTAAACTCCCTGTATTATGTAATAACACCTTTGCCTAACCCTTAGGGGAATACAATAATGTTATGGGAATTAATAAATTAACAACTAGTACCTATGAGAAAAAATCATGCAATAATTACTTTTAATGATACCTAGAAACATGAGAAATAAAATCAGCTGTTCCCTACAGGGTGCAAAGCCGATGCAATCTAAATGTCGAGAAAAGCAGTTTCTTGTTATATTTCTATGTTGGTCCCATCATACCTAAAATTTGGTAATATTTGTGAGTATTAGACTCCCCTATGTGTTCCTCGATTAACCTAACAATCTGTATAATTTGTTTTGTATTCATGTTTTGTTTCTCCTGCTGATGAACAATCGAGAATACTCAAAATAAATAAAAATTAAGTATGTAGTGTGATATTTGACTACCATGTATATAGGATAAGGGACCTAGCTACATGATCTGTGACTGCTATTCATGACCTTCTATTTATTAAGTCTGCAGTTAGTAAGTCTAATAAACAAACAACGTGTAAATTGTTTTTATGATTAAAGAAACAGTAAGATTACATGTGCGTTGGTTCAATTTAACTGATAAAGTTAGCATGAGAAACAAACAACACACAAAGACCAGGGAAACTGTTATCTATAGTTAATAGCACCGTGATGTGTACTCAACATTTAACATTCATAGTAATTAAGAGGTTTTTAAATGAAATGTGCTTCTTATCTAATGACACGATGTGCCTGTTACATTCAAATATAACTAAGTTCTATCACACTGTATGTTGTATAAGATTATTTTCATCATTATGAAATGTATGTAAGAAAAGTATTTTTTAATTTCTATTACATCTATGCTGGGCCTTTCAAAGCGAACTACTAGATGAAAGTAAATGAACATAATTTACAGCATAAACTAAGTTAAGTACTTCATGGGGGCCTGGCTCAGAGTAGGTACTCGTCTAGCCAGTGGAGAACGTGCGCATCCCGCTACCACGATCCACTTCGAGTACAATATTGTCACTGGGAACTGTAATGAAGTCACTGATCCAAGCATTGCTAGCGGTAAGTTTGTCGATTACGACTGTCCTTGGTCTAAATACAAATAATATGAACGTCGTGCGTACTGTCGCACTGCCCCCGCAATGCTGCACGTTATTTTACTGTTTTAATTAAACGTAATGAGGTCGGAAGAAGTAATTACTCATCCAGTGACATCATGCAAGCAGCCGTCGCCCATCATCTACGGCGGTATCGACTACCTGCGTCGTGCACGGCGCTAGTACCAGGATAAGTTACGCGACCCACAACCCGCCACCATGGCAACTTAATCTAATCCTTATCTTATCCATCAAGAGATGGCTATATTGACAGTAATTTCCAAGTCGAGTTGTACTTTATTGTAGTTGCAATACAAATTTTACACTTACTTTGTGCGTTTGAGGGAACTCCGAGCGCTATAAATAGCAGAGCCAGAGGCAAAACGAGTTGGCGCCGCATGATGACTTAATTAAATCACACCGTATAAAACAGAGTAGACGACTTGATGGACATACAGCTAAGGCACGGTCTATATACTAAATTGCAGAAGACCGATGTGACTTCTTTGATTGCACACTAGTAGAACAATGGTGGAAAAAGGAAAATGGCGCACAGCGAAGTAATCAGTAATCAGCACACCAATGTTGCCACTTACCAAAATGCAGCCTTGAATTTAGTTTTTAGTTACACACAAAGACTACAATAGTATACTGGCTAGTTACACACGCTTAGCGCTCGGGGCAAACCATATTCCTTAAGATGCGGACAACAATAAAATTGTTCAATATGATCTCTAGCCTGTTGTATACAGGTATGGGTACCTTAAGCGCCAGAGTAGCCCGCGAAATTTAAATTTTCTTACGTTTTTTGCAATTTGCATGTCAGTGTCATTTATTTTACCATGTTGATTAAAATGTGCTGACTCGCGAGCGTAACAAATACGACTTTACAGAACTATAATTATTAAAATTATTAACAACCCTCTAACTTCATATAATCCTATTGAATAACTATTTCATGAAATATCAATCAATGGGATTTCAGAGGTGTTCATTGTAGCATTGATATATAATTATGAACTAACACAGACACCGTGTAATGAATGTAGGAAAACAAATTAAGTTCTCTTGGGAGCATCATCTGTAAACGAATTTCTCCCATATATAAATATCGGGCTTCCTATTTTTTTTTTTTTTTTTTTTGAGCATTCTGTCTGCCACAGTTTTTGTCTTCATCTTTGGCAATACATGGGTCCCCGTATTTTTGCAACGGTGCATATTAATTAATTATGCTTATATGGAGTCGCTTGTTTACAAAAATGTATGGATAGCAAGAGTTAGCTGTCAAATTCATAGACGCTAGGTAGTAGTGACATCTAAAGTGAGCAAGTGGCAGTTTTTATTCCTATTGTATGGAAAAATATTTTCTAAAAGCCACTGGCAAATCTCCTCACATACTTAGACTATAAAAATCTTATAAAACGCAACTTGATGATATAAATGTCGTTCATTAGCCTATATATTTTTAACATAATAGGGCGTTCAAATTTATTTTTTAAAGTACGCAGATTAGAGTAATAACATATTTAGATGGTTATTGTGATTTTTATGTTTTTATTTTATATTGTATATTAGAGTATAAATGTCCATAGAATAAGTGTTTATTAGATTAAAATATGTAGGTAGTATTTAAGTTAGGTTTTATACCCACGTGTACCTATTAAATATTCGCTATTAGCGGCGGATGTGTCCTGAACTTTTTTATATATACCAACAAACTTTGTACGTACGTACCATACCAACCAACGAATAACCACCACCACCTACCATATCCAAGGAATAAATGTCTTTGTCTTGTCTAGAATCTGTGGTATTTTAAATGGGGAAGGCAGCTATCGTGAGGTGTTTTTTTTTTTTATAACGAAGTTTCGTAACGCGGCTTGTGGTAGAAGTTGACTGGTAGAAATCGTAATCGAGTCGTATTTTTTTACTTGTAATTGTGCGTTTTGTTTGTACAGAATAAAATATTTTTCTTTCTTTCTTTCTTTCTTTTTCTTTTATTTAATCACGTAAGGAAAAAACGTTAACCCCCCAGCCTCACCCCGCACTCCAGCTCATACACATCCGACTGAGCCTCCGCCCATCTGACACTATTGCTCTGCAGCCTAATTGTATCGTTCAATCTTTAGCGTTACAAACCAACAGCTGTTGCATTTTACGAAAATCGTAAAATGAAACAAAAAGCGATCGAAACGAAACCAATTAATCACAATCATTTGCCGAAAATGTGTTACGCAATTAGGCTGCTGGTGGTCGTACCAGTAATGAAACATGAAACAAGGATGCAATTTCATTCGGTAGTGTTGTATCACTCCGCAACTTATCCCATAGTACAGACGCCAGCACATCAAGCTCGTGGGCCTGCGGGCGGAGAGCAATGGGTAGCTCACCGCCCGATCAGGACCAGGCCCGTGCCGGACGGCGCGTAAGTGTTCCACGCACGCCTCAAAGAGATGTCAGCATAAATCGAGGGGCCCCTTAGGGCCGAAGCCTGCCGGGTCAGCGGGATTGTCCGAAAGGGTTACCGCTGCCCCGGAACATAAAGGGCGAAGGAAGGAACATGGGTGGGTTTTAGTCAGTAAGAGTCTGACACTCCCTTCCGCTCCACCCAGAGCGGGAGGGGTCATTTGATGATTTCCCACCAGAAAAAAAAAGCACGTCGAGCTACTATAATCTGTCAAATTTTTTTTAATAGATTTTCAACTTTGTCGCTAAAGCCTTAAAGTTCAAGGTTGATTGGGAAAATTTGACAGTTTCGGGTAGCTTGACCTGCTGGCGTCTGTAGGTACCTAGTACGACACTAGGTCGAACGCTTTTGACAGGTCCAGGTATTGAACAGTTTGCTTGAGGCACAGAATAGCACGTTCCGTGGATAAACCAGATTTAAAGCCAAATTGCGCATCATGGAGTTCAACGTGTTTAGCCAACTGTTGATCAAGCAATCTGTCCAAGACCTTGGTGGCTATTGCGGCCAACGAAATAGGCCTGTAATTGGACACGTCAGAAGCGTCCCCTGTCCTGTCCTTAATAATCGGAACTACCACTGTACGCATAAGGTCCTGCGGCAAATAACCGTGACTGAGACATAAATTAAAAAGAAGAGCAAGAACCCTATACAGGTGTGGCCCCGCATACTTCAGGTGCTCGACGCTAAGGCCGTCGTGGCCGGGCGATTTACCTCTTGTCATTTTCTGAATAACAGTAGCAACCTAGTTATTACTCCACAGCTGAGTTTATGGAGGACACCACTGACATTTAGATTATTACATTTCATTTAGGGTCAGTTCACACCGAGACTCGACGCGACGCGACGCTGCTGGAAGAGGCCAGTGATTTCGCGCTGCGCCGCGCGGAGCCGCGCTGCGCCGTGAGGCGCATCGTATGGCAACACGACGCCGCGCGGCGCATCTAGACGCCGCGTGGCGCAGTGGGACGTGTCTACATTCGCTACGTGCTCCCGCCCCGCCCCGCGTCCACCCGCAGTCTACCATTTGCAAGCGCATGAGAACGATGTATATTTGGCGGGTGCATTATGGAGATCGTAACTTTTTGTAATCCATTTTCAAATAATCATGAAAAAATTCTGGATAAGTGGCAATGTGGTCATAAGCCAAGGTATGAAATTCACCATGAATTAATCTATTTCTCCATAAATTATGCACCCAAATACTCCTGTGTGATGTTTTCTTTTTAATTTTATTTTTGTATTCTTCTTCCTCTTCCTCTTCTGCAAGAAGTCCGATTATAACAAGATCCCAGTCTATCATTATAATATCACTCGATCACTCGACCGTACTGCATCAATTCTGCACGAAGTCTGGACGGAAATAGTAGAGACAAGTCGCCACGGCGGCCTCGGCTGCGCCTCGCGGCGTCGCGCTGCGCCTCGCGGCGTAGCGCCGCTCTCGCACGCCGCGCGCGCCGGCGAAGTACCGCTGCGTCGCGATGCGTCGCGCTACGCCGCGAGGCGTCACGAGGCGCAGCGCTGCACCGCGCAACGTATTCTGAACTCTCACAATGGAATGTGTACCTTTTCGTGTAGAAAATAAAGTATATTTTAAGTCACTCTTTTAAAGTTTGCGCGCAGCGTCGCGTCTCGGTGTGTACTGACCCTTAATGATTTAATTCTCTTCATTGGTTTAGATGTTGTTAAAATGGCTGTTTCTTTTGTTTTCAATGTAGATTTGAGTATATTCTAAGTTACAATCTCTCATGTTCTTGTTCTTACATTTAGATTATTATTATGTTGACATTGGTAATTGTGTTAGTGCGTAAAAAATTGAGTTATTTGATTTTAAATGTGTGGGTTTTGACACAACTAACTTTATTATCATTTGTATGCTCTCTAGTAAAATGTAATAACATCCTATTGTAAACCTACATTTACGAATAAATTTTATTTGATTTCAAATGGTTTTCATGAAAAAAGAGCGAATGGTTCTTAAGGTATCCTGTTTGCATTCGTGTACCGATGCCAGCCAGATTGATCGTCTAAGGTCCCCTCAGTCAGAAATGCTTTCCAGTTCTTTCCCCATACCGTCAGATTTAAAAAAAACAGGAACGATGTTCAAAATAAAAATCCAAGATGGCGGCTGCAAAAATGTCGAAACGACGAAAATTTATTCATTTTTGCAGCCAATCACTTCGATCAATCATATTGGATTTTGATTTTGGCTTCAGCGCCCTCAAAAACCATGAAAAAGACACCCATGACGAGAAATTTAAAAATTTCTATAAAATAACTGTCAAAAAATTATTCCTCGAACAAAGTTAACAGATGATCGAAAAATCAGCCCTAAGTAATGTAATAAATTATTAAAATTAAAAATAAGATTGATTTCAAATCAGACAACAAAAAATAACACGAAATAATTAGGTAATTAGTCGTACATATTCTGTGTATGCACACACTGTCTGAGCGTGCAAGTGGCTGGGTGCAGCCGAAGCTACAGGACAGTTTTATGTCCCAGTAGTAGGTTCCAGGGAGATAATTACAATCTTATTTTTCTCGTTTCCCCATACCTCCACCCGGTAGAAGCAGCGGGCAAATGCAATGCTAATTATGTAATAATGAAAGAATAATAATAATTAACACGTTCGAGGACAGAACGAGATTATACGTCATCGTTCGAAATTTTGATATGGCACAACGTACAATGACGTCCAAATAATTTTTTTACTTTACGACAGAACGTACATTTCCGATGAACGTTCAAGTTAAAATCGTGTGTTGTGACACAAGATACAATCTATTGAATGTATCTTGTGTCACAACATTTAAAATACCCGAAGCTTTACTGTCACGTAGAGTAAGTTTTAAACTATTTCAAATAAGTGCCGTTGACAGTGGGCGGGAACGGTACTCACACACGCACAACGTGTAAATGCGTCGCGCGCGCCTACCGCGCTCCTACATTCATTGCGGCTGCGTCACTGCGGGGTGCGCTCGCGTTCGCTAAACATTTCGTGGCGTATCGTAATATTTGCCGCGACAAAACATCGTAAGTATTTAGTTTATTTGATTTATGTATTATTCCTTAGCCAGACAGTATACTATTTTACTATGAATTAATAATTTTACTCTGTGAAATTGATGTTTAATGGGTTATTTTATGTGTTTTAGATGGATAAGCGCAAAACAAGACTGATGAGCATTTTCGATGATTCTGACAACTCTACCGAGGCGGATCCTTACCAAGACGATGATGGAGAATATGGTTCGGATAAAGATTTTGACCCACAAGGCAATACATCAGGTAGTGAAAGTTCTTTTTCTATAAATTACCGATGGAAATCGTCGAAAACTACTACTAAGGGTCAATCTTTGGTCGGTACTTCAACTCAGAAACCTGTTACTTCTGAACCTAGTAGCGATGAAGACGATATAAAATCTGTTGGGAGTGATCATACACTGTGCACTGTTAACACACCGTCGCCTCTAACTCCTACCTCATCACGTTTTCAAGAGGAGGGTTATGATTCGAATTCCTCAGAAGAAATTTTTCCTCTAGCCAAACGGTTAAAGTTGATTAAATCTCCAACTACGACCGTGCCTACTGTAAATCCAAGTTCAAATGAGGTAACTGAACTGGAACCTGAAACTATTGTCCCTCAATATGTGGCTTCATTTACAAATCTGGATAACCAAGCTTCACACAATACCTCTCAAAATGAGATATTGGGTTCGTCGACTTTATCACTAATTTCTAATGTCTTGGCTGAAAACTGTGATAATACGGGTGAGTTTAGACTTGACAAACTACCACCTTTATTCCACGAATCTCAAAATGAGTTGGCTTTAGAAAATTTGACATCTGTCGTTTCTGAAAACAGCCAAAACGAGATAGTCCAGGAACAGCAGATGTGTTCCGGCCAACCATCTAATGATCCGCAAGATATAACTACAACTATAGAAGATTGGACAGAAACTACAGCGCCTATACCAGAGTTCAATTTTGATACTGATACTGTGGGAGTAAAATTCACTATAGATAATAACACAACCGTGTTTGATGTATTTAACCGTTTGTTTCCACCTCTTATTTTAGATTATCTCATCGAATGCACTAATGCATACGGGACAAATATGTGTCAAACTAATCGACCGAAAACTAGGCACAGTCGATCTTACACATTTAAATTGACAGACAGAAATGAGATGTTGAGGTTTTTAGGACTGTGCTTGCTTGGTGGCCAAGTCAATATACCCCAAAAGCGAAAACTTTTTACCTTGTCAGACAGTTTATATTACCACCCTGTGTTTGTCTCAACGATGTCAGGACGACGTTATGAACAATTGTTAAGGTGCCTATGCACAGGACCTTTTTTTTTTTTTTTTTGGGATGGGAAATCATCAAATGACTCCTCCCGCTCTGGGTGGAGCGGAAGGGAGTGTCAGACTCTTACTGACTAAAACCCACCCATGTTCCTTCCTTCGCCCTTTATGTTCCGGGGTAGCGGTAACCCTTTCGGACAATCCCGCTGCCCCGGCAGGCTTCGGCCCTGAGGGGCCCCTCGTTATGCTGACATCTCTTTGAGGCGCGCGTGGAACACTTACGCGCCGTCCGGCACGGGCCTGGTCCTGATCGGGCGGTGAGCTACCCATTGCTCTCCGCCCGCAGGCCCGCGCCTACGGTGGCCGGTAGTCTTCACTTGACTCCCGACGCCCGGGGCGTTTCCCGCGGCGGCTGGGACGGGAGGCTCTCTCCCTCATCCGTCCCGCCACCTCCTTCGCTAGCATGACTGCTTCGCAGAAGGAGGCGACTGCCTCCCACTCCCTCTCGCTCCGGACCATGGCTTGCACCAGGTCCGGGCGCGAGAGGCCGCCGCCGCTGCCGATCGCCTCCACGAGGACACGGCGGTGCTCCGCCCAAGCGGGGCAGACCTCCACCGTGTGCTCCACCGTGTCCTCTGGGCGATCCTGGCAATGGTGACACCCGGGCGTTTCCTCCCGCCTGATCATGTGCAGGAACCTCCCGAAACTTCCGTGTCCGGTGAGGACCTGCGTCAGGCGGTAGGTGAGGGCGCCGTGGCGCCTCTCTAGCCACTCCTCAAAGAGGGGTCTTATCGCCGCTATCGCGGCGTGCCCTGCGCTGGGTTGCGACAGTCGCTCTTTCCATGTCGCCATGAGATCGAGCCGGAGGTCCGTCCGCTCCGCAGCAATTTGCCGCGGGAGCGGACTTTCCCCCCGGCGTAGTGCCTCCGCGCGCCACTCATACAGGCATGCACAGGACCTTTAGGTGCCAAGGGGAAAGATAAAATAATGGAATTCATGGACGCTATTACAAGGAATTTCCGAGCGTGCTACTCACCTGAGAAAGAACTTTCTTTAGATGAGTCACTCCTATTATTTAGGGGGCGTTTATCATTCAGACAGTACATAAAATCAAAAAAGGCAAAATACGGAATAAAATTCTATGAATTAACGGAAGCAAACGGCTATGTTTTAAATATATTGATGTAAATGTATACTGGCAAAGATGACTCGACTGACTCGGAACAAGGAAAAAAAAAAAAAAAAAAAAACTGATAAAACTGTCATGAGACTTATGAAACCATATGTTTTAAAAGGCCACGAATTGTTTATGGACAATTATTATAATTCGTACGGTTTGTCTCAAAAATTACTTGATCTCAAAACTCATACTGTCGGAACCCTTAGAACAAACCGCAAAGAAAACCCGAAGAATGTTGTGAACCAGAAGTTAAAGAAAGGTGAACATGTATGGGTACGTAAAAATAATGTATATATCTCAAAGTGGGTTGATAAGCGAGCCGTAACCATGATCACTACAAAGGATCATCCAAAGATGATTAATGTTACAAATAAGCGCGGACAATTAAAAAGAAAACCTTTAGAAGTGGCGACTTACAATGCATTTATGTCTGGTATTGACCACGCTGATCAGATGGTTTCATATTATTCGTCCCCACGAAAATGTTTGAGATGGTATAAAAAGGTATTTTTTCACTTACTTGATTTAACTGTATGGAACAGTTTTTATTTGTATAGAAAATACAAAATGAATAACAGTAAGAAATATGAATTTTTACATTTTAGAGAAGATTTAATCCGCAATTTAATTGGTATTAGCCTTTCTCAAAAACCCGAACTTTTAGTTAAGCATTCCAAGAACGACAACAGAAGAGTTAATCGGACAGTAAACCCAGAACCGGCCTCAACACAACCCGATAATAGCAGTGGTGAACATTGGCCTGAAAAAATTCCACTTCCTCCTGGTTCTAAAAAAAGTAACAACTACCTAAAATGCAAAATGTGTGCAAAGAATAAACGCCGCAAGGAAACTGGATTGAGATGTAAGGGGTGCAAAGATAAACCCGCACTTTGTGCATTGTGCTTTGAGAAATGGCACAAGACTGAAAATGAGACTGAAAACTAGTTCCTAATTTTTTATTACTTGTTTTAGATTTTTATTGTTCTGTTAATAACATTTTATTTTTATGCAGAGGTTGCTTTTTTGTGATAAATATAGGTAATTATGCAAGTTAATGGTTGTGATTAAGTAAAAAAGTTTCTACCTAATAATGTTACGAGTTCCTATACGAAAGACTTAATTTTTATATTACTTATTTTAGATTTTGATTATTCTATTGATTACATTTTATTTTTATGTAGAGGTTGCTTTTTTGTGATGAATAGATGTAAGTAATTATGCAAGTACGAATGGTTGTGATTAAAAGTTAGAGAAGAAAGAGAAAAAGAAGAAACGTTTCTACCTATGATTAAAAAATGTTTCTTACATAAATAAACAGTCGATTTTCGTATTTTGATTTTGATTTATTTATTTACACATGCATTATCATAAAACGTTTAGATACCTTGAACGTACACTGACGTTGTGACACAGGCATAATTTGCCATCTCAGTATGATACGACAAAACGTATTGAAACGATGGTCGGCATAGTACGTTGTGACCTAATGATGTGGTTGTCTTAAGATTAAAAGTGACAGAACGTTATTTCACGTTCGACATTTATATACGTTGTGATGGCACTGCTTGTTACCGACGTACCTATGATGTGCCAGAACGTATATATACGTTAGACGTTATTATTCGTTGTGTCCGTTCACGTCTAGTTAACTTACTTTTAATGACATAACGTATTTATACGATAACGTGATAAAACGGTTGTGTCATGATGTCTTTAAAACAATATATTTTCATGGGAGGCTACGTACTCATACGTCGTATAATTTGTATGGACATTTACTGTGTCATTTTGGTACACAGTCTCAAGTGGTAGCGTCCTCGAACGTGTTAATGAGTAGTAATTATGTGGATGGTTTTCATCATCATCAGCCAGCAGTAATAGTAATCCACAGCTGAACATAGGTCTCCTATTGCACGCTATTCAACTCGATTTTCGGTATGGTCGGGTTTAATGATAGAAAATAGAAATGAAACAGAAATAGGTATAACATTAAAATTTATTGATAATAGTAGGAGACTAACACTGAGCTGTTGGACGAACGGCGTCGAGCCGCCCTTTCATTCTCATTCTTACAATACTCGAGACGACTAAGTCTAAAAATAAATATTCGCAAAAATTAACACCACCTTTCAACGTGCTCGATAACCAATATTTACATACATTACTTAGATCTTTATAAATAATATGTATTTTATTATTATCATACTATCATCGACTAGTGCTAGTAAAGGTATACTCGACTAAAACTACGCACAAGGTATTCGGAATCGTACTAAACTTTAAAATAAAGAAATGCGCTTATTATCCACAGTAAGTCCCTCGCCTGCGATATGCGCGTGAGGACCGGTACTGAGTCGCGCAACAACCTCAGCGCGAATGGCGCCACAACGGCGGACGATGCAACATAAACTGCGCTCGGCTCAGTGCCACAGCCGCGCAACGTATTCACTTCGAATTGGACTACATGCAGGCTGGTCACCCGAGCCGCGCCTCGCCGCTGCCGCCTTACGCCCAGATCTGTAACAGAGCGAGCCGTCAGCAGTGTGTAGCGTGGGTACTGTGAGTGTGCACGTACCCGTATCGTAGCGTCCCAGGAGGCGGTGGAGAGCGCGGTGCCGTCGGGCGATAGCTGCACGTGCGTGACGCGGTGCTCGTGGGTACTGTGAGTGTGCACGTACCCGTATCGTGGCGTCCCAGGAGGCGGTGGAGAGCGCGGTGCCGTCGGGCGACAGCTGCACGCGCGTGACGCGGTGCTCGTGGGTACTGTGAGTGTGCACGTACCCGTATCGTGGCGTCCCAGGAGGCGGTGGAGAGCGCGGTGCCGTCGGGCGACAGCTGCACGCGCGTGACGCGGTGCTCGTGGGTACTGTGAGTGTGCACGTACCCGTATCGTGGCGTCCCAGGAGGCGGTGGAGAGCGCGGTGCCGTCGGGCGACAGCTGCACGCGCGTGACGCGGTGCTCGTGGGTACTGTGAGTGTGCACGTACCCGTATCGTGGCGTCCCAGGAGGCGGTGGAGAGCGCGGTGCCGTCGGGCGACAGCTGCACGCGCGTGACGCGGTGCTCGTGGGTACTGTGAGTGTGCACGTACCCGTATCGTGGCGTCCCAGGAGGCGGTGGAGAGCGCGGTGCCGTCGGGCGACAGCTGCACGCGCGTGACGCGGTGCTCGTGGGTACTGTGAGTGTGCACGTACCCGTATCGTGGCGTCCCAGGAGGCGGTGGAGAGCGCGGTGCCGTCGGGCGACAGCTGCACGCGCGTGACGCGGTGCTCGTGGGTACTGTGAGTGTGCACGTACCCGTATCGTGGCGTCCCAGGAGGCGGTGGAGAGCGCGGTGCCGTCGGGCGACAGCTGCACGCGCGTGACGCGGTGCTCGTGGGTACTGTGAGTGTGCACGTACCCGTATCGTGGCGTCCCAGGAGGCGGTGGAGAGCGCGGTGCCGTCGGGCGACAGCTGCACGCGCGTGACGCGGTGCTCGTGGGTACTGTGAGTGTGCACGTACCCGTATCGTGGCGTCCCAGGAGGCGGTGGAGAGCGCGGTGCCGTCGGGCGACAGCTGCACGCGCGTGACGCGGTGCTCGTGGCCGCACAACACGCACACGCGCACGGCCCGCAGCGCGTCCCAGGCGCACGCCGTGTAGTCGCTGTAGCCCGCGAACACCAGGCGCCCGCTCAGCGACCACTCCACCGAGTTCACGCCGAAGATGATGCTCTCCCGGCAGTAGCGCGCCACCTGCGCACAGCGCCGTGTAAGGTTGCATGTCGATCAACATATGATTCGCGACAGCTACGAACATTTATTTACAGAATAATGATGTTATCCATCCAATTCTGTAAGTCATATTGGGAACATACAAATAGGTACAAACGTAAAACTATCCCACCAAATTGTGGGCACAACAACCTCAAGGGACAATGCTGAATTTGGAAGAAAAAGAACGGCGTTTATGAGAGCTAATTGTACTCAGAGATAATAGTTACCTCACGGTCGGCGCGCAGGTCGAAGAGGCGGCAGCAGGAGTCGTCGGAGCCGGTGACGAGCGAGTCGCCAGACGGGTGGTAGCGCACGCTGTTGACGTCCGAGTCGTGCGTGTCGAAGGCCTGCACGGCCTGCCCCGTGCGCATGTCCCACACCAGCACGGCGCGGTCGCAGCCGCCCGAAACGAACGTGTCGCCCATGTCGGACGGCGCCAGGTCCAGCGCCATGACGTCGGCCGCGTGCGCCTGGAAGCTCTGCAGCAGCTGGCCCGACTCCACGTCCCACAGCGCGCACGTGCCGTCGCCGCTGCCCGTGAGGATCTGCCGGTCGGTGTTGGGGAACAGGCAGCACGACATGTAGGACGTGTGCGTGGCCACGGTGCGCTTGCGCGCGGCCGGCTCCTCGTCGCCCGCTCCCGACAGCGGGAACACCGTCACCTTGTTGTCCAGCCCCCTGCATCACATGATCGTAGCTCTGTTATACCACCTACACACATCTTAAGCTATCCCAGCTTAAAACTGTGCCATCACATTTAGTTGACTGAGAGACGGAGCGACTTCTAAGATGACGGCTAATAGAGATGTATGGAAGAAGTCGAAGAAGAAGGAAGACATGCTGCGCCGACCTCAAATCAATGTTTCACGGCGAAACTCAGCGCACTTCAATATAATTAAGCCTATAGAAAACAAAAAAAAAAAAACAAAATCAAAATCAGTTCATCCGTTTGGGAGCTACAACGCCACAGACAGACATGCACACACACACAGACACGTCAAACTTATAGCACCCCGTCGTTTTTGCGTCGGGGGTTAAAAAATCGACTTCGACAGCGACACGCTTTCGCGCTCTCACTGAAATACACAGTCTGGCCATAAATACTGTTACAATTAAAAATAAGAAAGATATTACATTTGAATTTGGAATCTGTCATTTTTATACGATTGTTCATTGAATTTTCTAATTTTGGCGCCAATACATTGTACAATATTTTGCGATATTAAAATGGACTGGGGTGATAAAGAGACCCAATCTCTGTGATTGCATTACACAAAGTTGTTAAGGAGCCAAATGCAATTATTAAAACTCTCCATACGCTTGGTATTAGTCAAATGTTTGTGTACCGGGCTATTAATAGGTACAATGAGACCTCCTCTGTCTGTGACAGAAAAAGATCTGGCCGTCCACGTAGTGTTTGTACGAAAAAGGTGGTCAAAGCAGTAAGGGAAAGAATTCGAAGAAATCCTGTCCGAAAGCAAAAGATTTTATCTCGGAAGATAGCACCCAGAACCCTGTCGCGTATTTTAAAAGATGACTTAGGACTTGCAGCCTATAAGAGACGCACTGGTCATTTTTTAACTGATAATTTAAAAAAAGAATAGGGTGGTAAAATCGAAACAACTACTGAAGCGGTACGCAAAGGGAGGTCTTTCATTACACATCATTAGCACAAATAGGTACTTAGCTTGTAATTACAGTGTTCTAAACAATCGATCTAGTGGTCACTATTCCTGTTGAAGCCTGTGTGCTGGCTAGCTGTGTGGTGTCTCGCTGGCTGCGCTGACATTCATATTCGGGGTCACAAGTTCAGAGGTATGAGGAACAGGGTGTAAAGCTCATCCTCCGGAGAAAAGGGAGGTCCTTCGAACTGACGGGTATTGTTTCTGGTGGGTTACTGCCCGACGGTTGACGTCGGAATGTTTTATATCCTAATCGCGCGGATAACTTTGCTTGTGCGATGCAGGATTTTGCGTGACGTTAATGTGATGCGTAGTTCGAATGTGGTGTTGTAGATGCCACATATCCAAACCATTTTAGGCCCCCCAGTTAGATCAAAACCTATTGATTTTAAGTTGTATGTACTATGACAGTTATAATATTTTTTTTATGAATATTTTATAACAAGAAATAAGAAATAAATAAAATAAGAAAAGCGATTCTGATACAGCCATTACATTCACCGACACTATACGTCATTCATTACCCTCATCCTGTCAATTTCTTTAATTCTTAATATCGCCTAAAATATAAAGACTGTTTTTGTGCCCTTAATACATAATGTTAGTTATTTGTGTTTAAAAAAAAAACTTTATCCCCAAGTGCGCGACAGCAAACACAGGTTATGTTTTTCACGCGTATCTATGTAAGTATATTTGTTTCTATGTGGGATTCTTTATATCTTGGAAAGCACCCTAACTATAGTTGAAAGAGCATGGCAGGTGAGAATATGTCATGCTCACTTAAATGTCTCACTGATGGTGGCGCGTGTATTGGATCATTCGGTTTCCTACAAAATGATTGAGCTGGATGGTGCTCATCCACGCGTCATGTTCGTGAACGGGTGCCGTCTTAACATACCGTTCCGGATGACATTAGCGCATCGTTGACAGCCGTTACGGGTGGTCAGAAGTCTGACAACCAGTCTTACCCAGGGGTATGGTATTACCCTGTTACTGGATTGTGGATGTCAGATAGGCAGTCGCTCCATATAAAATACTGGTATTCAGCAACATCCGGTTAGACTGGAAGCCGAACCCAATATAAATGGGAAAACGCTTCACAGATGATGACTGACTTGAAAGGTAAAGCTGTCGTTGTAATGTTACTAAGAGAAGCTTCTCTTCTCTAGCGCGAGCGAAGGGAGTTCAAAATTGAAGCATCCAGACAGATTAGTAGGTTAGATTTTATGTGCGCATTTACTAAATGAATGCTTGTGAATTGGACCGCGCCTATAGTTTGAAGCCTTAATTAGCCTATAAGTTTCCACTCAGGGGAGAGATCAGCCGCAGGACCAACGGCTTTACGTGTTTGCCGAGGCACGGGGGTATTAAAAAGCCAACTTCCAAACTACGGACTGTTACTAAGAAATTCTTAATGGAAAGCCCGACCGAGATAACACTTTGTCCGACCTGGGAATCGACCCAGGACCCCAAGCTTGCAACCACGCGACCAACGAGGCAGTTAACTGGTTGGTAAAGTAGGTAAGCGTCAAACTTTATGGCGGCTTTGAAGAGCGCTACTCGCTGCGCAGTACCTCACGCCTCACCCCCGCTGACACGTGAATGATACTGCGCAGCGACACGCCTCATGTTCCGAGCCGCCATAAAGTTTGCATCGGGCTGCCGCGTAAAGCGCCCGTCTGGGTTTAATCCCACGACCTACATTCATAGGTCGGGGCCGTTACCATTGTACCACCACTGCTCCAAGTCATAAACAATTAACGTTAATTTTCATTGGGTATTCATTCATTACGGGCCTCTTATTGATCAATAAGAATTTGAGGATCTGGAAATGATTATTTTCTTAAATTGTCTACACACGTCGCGTCACGGGGCCCTGTAACTCGGGGGCCCCGTATCATTGATACGGCTGATACAGCGGTAGTTACCCCCTGAGTCTGATGCAGTTGGTGGCTAAAAATATGAGATAGAACTAAAATTACTGGCTTATAAATATGGGACCACCCATAAGGTATCCATCTCCTTATAAAGGAGAAAAATAATAAAAACAAAGGTTAAGTACGGACGCCAGCAGGTCAAGCTACCCGAAACTGTCAAATTTTCCTAATCAACCTTGAACCTTAATGCTTTAGCGATAAAGTTGAAAACCTATTAAAGAGATTTGACAGATTGTAGTAACTTGATGTGCTGGCGTCTGTACCTAATTTTCTTTGATGTGTAACCACGTTTTGCTCCACCCATATTCTCTTTACTAAATAAAAGCAATTGGCGTTCGGTAAGCCTAATTAGAGAGTTGATAGTTTGGTAAGCCTAGTTAGAGAGTTGATAGTTTGGTAAGCCTAGTTAGAGAGTTGATAGTTTGGTAAGCCTAGTTAGAGAGTTGATAGTTTGGTAAGCCTAGTTAGAGAGTTGATAGTTTGGTAAGCCTAGTTAGAGAGTTGATAGTTTGGTAAGCCTAGTTAGAGAGTTGATAGTTTGGTAAGCCTAGTTAGAGAGTTGATAGTTTGGTAAGCCTAGTTAGAGAGTTGATAGTTTGGTAAGCCTAGTTAGAGAGTTGATAGTTTGGTAAGCCTAGTTAGAGAGTTGATAGTTTGGTAAGCCTAGTTAGAGAGTTGATAGTTTGGTAAGCCTAGTTAGAGAGTTGATAGTTTCCACACAACGGCTATGAATAATATGTCAGCAGTACGTACCCGGCAGCGACCAGGTTGCCGGAGGGCGCGTACGCGCACGCCATCACCCACGTGCTCGGCATGGCGATGGTGAGCTCCTTGGTGCTCGTGAACGCATCCCACACCAGCACCTTGCCATCCTGCACACACAGCAAGCCAGTTACATCACCAGTAGCATGTGGAGAATGTTGCATACATTTTAAATTTCCAATTTGTTTTGTCATGAATTGTGGTCCACTTTGAACCCACCAAAATTGTAATGACAACAAATAATAATATGATATGAGCGACCCGCCCCTGCTTCACACGGAGCGCCACGTAACGGGTCCAAAACAAACGTAACTTTCAAGCTGGAACCAACCATGCACATTCAAAAAATTTAATTTCATCACATTAGAGTGTACAAACATGACGAGATTATGATTATAATAATATTCATAATTTACCATATTGTGTTATGCTACTGCAGTGCAAAGGCTTTCCTTCTTTTTCCACTCAGTTAAGTGATTTCTGTTGTTATGATGTGTCGTTTATTCAAGTTTACTAGTTAAGTGGCTGATCGACACTTCACATGACCAGAGGGTCTATCTAGGTCTATCTTTGGCCAAAGAATTTGCATCACCATACAATGTGGCAATGCTGCCAGGCTTCTAGGCACATTTCCGGATGACAGTGATGCAGAAGAGTACTTCGACGCCTAAATATGTTTTGGTTTTTGAATATATTTATATTGTTATGTTAGTTGGTCTTTTACTTTAGTACCTAGTGTAAATAGTTTGTCATAATTGTAATTTAAATAAATATTATGTATAGAAGTAAATTGAAGGAGTAAAAAATAAAAAATAATTTACTTGTGAGGAGGAAACAATGTGACGTTTGTCGGGAGACCAGTCAGTGCAGAGCACCTTGGACTGAGCACCCTTGAGCATGCGCCGCATCTTCAGTGTAGGCACAGTGATGGTCTCCAGCTTCTCCCCCACGGTCTTCACTGCAACACACACACACAATGAGCCACAACCCTAATTACGATAGTAGAACATACAAACACTACCTCTTTCAACACCTGTTTCATCAGTGATATATTGACAGCTAAAGTATTATCTTTACACACAATAGTATCATGGTGAAACACATATTGTACAGGCTCTTTGTTTTATTGGTGTTTATGTGTAAGCTCCGTGTGCGCATGTACCGTGGGACTCACGTGTCACATCGTTGAGCTTCTGGCGCTCCTCTTCCAGCTTCTGCTTCAGCGCCTCGGCCTCGCGCAGCAGCGACTCGAGCGTCTCCTCGGGGCTGGCCGTCACCGCGGTGTCGGCCGCCATCGCGCCGGTCAGCTGCCTCGGGCGAGCCTCTAAAACCACATTCTATCGCTGAGTCCACTTCTAGCACGCCCTTCGGTCGCTTGTGCGACGCGTCACTCCCCAGTCCCCACACTGCGCCACCTTTACTGATTCTATTTGGATTTATGTCTTAAACCATATATGTTAGTCTTAATAAATAAGAACACACCGTTTTCTTCTATTAAACTTTAAAATACTTTAGTACATGGTACAGTAGGGCTTTTGGTTTTACCTACAGAATCAATACCAAACTTCGACTTTGTCTATCAAACAACTGTCAATGTCATGTCATAATTATTACAAGCAAAGTTCTACCAACCAAACCAATAATTATTCAGAAGTAAATAAGCGACGAAGGAAATCTTGGAACTAGTAGGTATGTACTATATTGGCTTGGACTGACAGAAGCATATTATCGAAACTTAATATTTATCTCATAAATTCTTTAATACTATACAAAAATTTAATGTCAATAATTCAAGAATTATTGACATTAAATTTTGACATGAATTAATGAAATTGACATTGATCCGAAATAAAATTGAATTTGCATTCATGAGTTAATTTAACAATTACAGTTTGGCAAGAAAGTCCTGAAACAGAACTAAAATATTTAATCATTGGCAACACTCGCTCTGCCTCGTCGAGTAAGGTACACACGGCTACACATCAAGCTATGCATTTCCAGTTTTAGCTGACCTCGCATTGTATAGGTTTTTCGTACAATCAGAAGGCAGCTTATACTGGTTTTGTATAGCTTGATGTGTAGCCGTGCGTACATATTCTGTCATTTCTTGTAATCGGTGACTGTTTCTCATGTTTATTATTTGTTTATTTGCTTTATCGTGGTGTTACTGGTGACCCATTGTGTTCATAATGAACAGATCTGTTATTCGCAGCTCCGCAAGAGCAATAATTTATAAAGTGTACGTGAGATATTTGGCGGAACTCGAGGCCGGACAAATTTTATCCAATCTCAACGATGTTTATAAAAGAACCGCTGAAATGACAGGTAAAATTATATTTTGTACATGTAATCAGATCTAATGTGTCTATTTCAAGGTGCAATATCTATTATAAACCTTTCATACAATTATTGAAATGTACATTCACGAATTTGAGGTTATGTTTACAAAACACATTCGGAATGCAGCGCGTTCGTATAATTTTGATACTTTTTGTTAATATTGCATAAAATAAATCACTGAACAAAAATAACTATAGTATTTTTTAGGTAAATCCATCAGTACTATAAGGCTATATTTTTAATTCATTACAATAAGTAATTGCAAATGTTTAGTTGTTTTTATTTTATTGTTCTAGGCAGTGGCTGAACAAGCGTTTCAGAGCATATCAGCCGATCGATTCTGTAAAAATCTCACCGTGAAAAGTTAGGTGAAGTGAGCTTAGAGTGAGCTGTCAATAGTGTCAATCCCTAGCATTAGGTGGAATGACAGCTCACTCCACGCTCACTTCACCTAAGTTTTCACTGTGAGATGGTTACAGAATCGCACTACAGTTGACGACTGGAAAAATTCATGTCATCATGTCATGAAAATAGAAAAAGGTTATTTTCGAAGGGGGCAAACTGTGTATAGTGACATTGAAAAAAATATCATAAACCTACAAGATGAAAGCAGCAACAGTGACACATCTGAACATAGCCAGCAGAGTTTTGGTGAAAGCTCACACCAAGACATGGATGAAGAGTTTTCGGGCGTGGAATACTTAGAGGAAAACATTTTTTATTCTGATTAAAATTTTTGATTCTGATTAAAAAAGTTTATTCTGATTATTTTTTTAGTTTTTGATTAGAACACTAACTATGGAACATTTTGCCTGTGGTTAGAGGAGAACTTGGATTTGTGGGACACAGTGACACAGTAGTAAAGCTTCCAACATGTCACTGGGATCTAAACCCTATTGAATTGATCTGGGGTCTTGTGAAACATAAAATTGTCCCACATAATGTGGGATTAGTTGACGTTCAAGTATTTTGAAATACCTAATAATTTTATATATAATTCATTAAATTAAATAACTGCAAATGTTATCGTTCTAGGCAGTGGCTGAACAAGCGTTTCAGAGCTTTTCTTGTTTTTATAAAACCCGCTTAATTTAAAAAAAAACTAATATCAAAACCGTTTTAGTCGTACTATTTAGGGTTACAACATGCACGATAGTGGCGCCACCATTATTTTCACGACTTTTTGGCCAAGCTGTATGTACTCAAATACTTATATAATTGTATATTATAATAAAGTTGTCATTGTAATTTAATACTAATGATTGAATAGCTTTTAATAATATTAATCATTTGTATGTCAATATTGGCAAAACATAGCGCACTACCTAATATTTAAAATCTTTGTATTTAATCACCTATGTTTGACAAATACATTATTCTATTCTATTCTTATTCATCTGTGGTCAAGTCAACTGCGTACTTTGTGTCAACTGCGATGTCATGTTTGACTGTCAGTGTCAGTATACAGTTGTCACTTTTGTCAGTTATTTTTGATTGAGTGAGATAGGAAAGAATCACAGAGTACTTTGTAATATACTGAAAGAAAGAATAACACCCTAATAAATTAATATCCCATTGGTTTCGCTTATTACAAAATAGTGTATTTGATTTCAGTGGTACTTTGTTGTAAGATTAGAGTGGTCTATTAGAGATAAGCGTTGTTAATTACCAGTTACAATGAATCCTGCGCTTCACGTTGAAGTTGTTCAAAAATCTCAAAGCCGTGCAACTAAGGACTATGTTAGGGAACTTGTACGAACATTTCTGGTGAATTTTGTTTCCATAAGTCCTGGTGTTATTTTATCTGAAACTGATCTAGAAGAAAACCTCGAGCTAAAAGAACATGTGCAAATGATAACTTTTTGTGACATTGAACATGATGCCGAAGTTTTAGTGACAGAAACAGAACTTGTTTATCACATTTATAAACTGGACGCTTTCGGCGCCGAAACTGACACGATGACAGATACGAGCACTGGGGAAGAGTTTGCTGCAGCCGATGTGTGGGCACTGCCCAGCCAAGAGTTTCACGGGCTATGGGAGAGTCTTATTTACGATACCAAGTTGAAAGAGGATACTGTTCGCTTCGTGGAAACCGCCTTCGCGTTCGCTGATCGAGGCGTAGATCCCAATGTGATTGGTTGGAACCGAGTGGTGCTGCTCCACGGCCCTCCCGGGACCGGCAAGACCAGCTTATGTCGTGCGCTTGCTCAAAAATTGTCGGTGCGACTCGCAGACCGCTTCCCGCGTGCGCGCCTAGTCGAAATCAACGCACACGGCCTCTTCTCAAAGTGGTTCGCCGAGAGCGGCAAGCTCGTGGCGCGGCTGTTCGAGCGGCTTGAGGAGATCGTGGCGGACCGGCGCCTGCTGGCGTGCGTGCTGGTGGACGAGGTGGAGTCACTGGCGCACGCACGCCGCGCCGCGCTGTCCGGCCTCGAGCCGTCCGACTCCATCCGCGCCGTGAACGCGCTGCTTACGCAGCTGGACCGCCTGCGGCGCCGGCCCAACGCGCTCGTGCTCACCACGTCCAACGTGACCGGCGCCATCGACGTGGCTTTCGTGGACCGCGCCGACATCAAGCGGCGCGTGGGCCCGCCTTCGGCGCGCGCCGCCTACGAGATCCTGCGCGGCTGCTGTGGCGAGCTCATGGCGCGCGGCCTAGTGGCGCCGCGCGAGCCCGTGTTCGAGCTGCGCGTGCTGGAGGGCTCGCGCTTCGCGGAGAGCGAGCCGTCGCGCGCCAGCCTGCGCCTGTGGGCCGTGGCGCGCGAGGCGGCGGGCGCGTGCGTTTCGGGGCGCGCGCTGCGCCGCCTGCCGTTCCTGGCGAGCGCGCTGCACGTGCGCGAGGCGGCGCCGACGCTGCTGCGCTTCGTGGACGCGTTGGGCGCGGCGCTACGCGACCACCTGGCGGACGCCGCCGACCTGGATGACGCCGCTGCGCCTGCGCCCGTCTGAGCCCGTTGTGTTACGGACTGTCCTTAAATGGTGGCTGTACAGATTTCAATTTGATATGAATCCTACCTTCTCCATTATTTTATTTTTAATAAAGCCAATTTAAGCAAGTTTTAGTGGAGTTTACTTAACTCCTAGTTCTACTTCTGCTGTTAACAGATAATATAAGATCATTTATTTGTTAAAAACATGAGTACACACATGGCACGCAAGATGTTGCATTTAATTATATCAGTTATGTTTTGCCTCACCAGTATACAGGAACATAAATAGGTAAACATCAATGACAATTGGAAGTTAACAGCAGCTCTGTTGTCTACAATAGCATACATTGATTATTGCTGGGTATAAGCATTGTTCATCTGTTTGGTGTTTTCATTAGCCATCTCCCGATGCGAGGATGGTGGGATCAAAATAATTCCTACAACTTATATTAAACTTAAAGGGCCAATATACATTATTATTTTTTACTTTTTAGAGGTATTTGTTTGTGTCAGGGCTTTTTTAATTTAACTTTTATTTCCTGCTTTTTAAATTTTATATTTATACTAATAAAGAGGTAAAATTTGTTTGTTTGTATGTATGTAGGAGGTAATCTCCGGAGTTAATGATCCAATTCTAAAAATGTTTTCACTAGTAGCAAGCTACATTATGTGTGAGTGATATAGCCTAAATTATGTTTACATCATGCATTTTAGCTGAGCTATCACAACTTTTGTCTAGCAAGTCAGAAACAAATACCTCTTAGAACAGAATTATTTGCATGCGCTGCGTATTAAACAGTTGTATATAACTAAAAACAATGTATGGCAATCTGGTCCGCCTTAAACAGTTTTACAAAAAAGTCCGCGACACCATATATCTATCTTTTAATATCAGTTTTATGTTTTAAAAAAGTATTTTTTTGACATGCTTGTTTGGATGAAAATGTAAATTTTAAATATGAATCCTTTATTTTATGATACAAGGATATCAAGGAAATAAGATTTGCCCCTTACAGTATATCAATTGGTCATATTTTCGGAGATATTATTAAAATGACAAAAAACGCAAAATACCGCAAAAAAATTCACGAATACAACTTTGTTTCATCGCGTTCACATGCTTTGTGCAGACGTTTTATTCATTCACCCATAGACGGCGTTGTGCTAATACGTCATTGTTCTGAATTGCGATGTGATTCCGCGGATTGCTGACCCTCTCGATTTATCTAAACTGAAGAATTTGTTTGTTAGTTTGTTTGGTTGAACGCGCTAATCTCAGGAACTACTGGTTCAAATTGAAAAATTATTTTTGTGTTGGATAGTCCAATTTATCGAGGAAGGCTTTAGGCTATATAGCATCACGCTAGAACTCTTAGGGGCCGAGCATATAGAAAAAAAAATGTCAGAAAATGAAGTAGGTAATAGCGCGGGCGGGCGATGCGATGCGACGGGGTGGGTCGAGGGAACAATAAATTTCACGCGGACGAAGTCGCGGGCTGAAGCTAGTAATATTATATTACTAGTAGACATGCTACGATCTACACGTGACTCGCCGAAATCTGCGCAGCTATACAGTAGGGGTCATTAATCCATCCATTGCTGTGAACGCGCGGTAAAGGCTGTACCTACCTATGTGTGCATAAGTGATGTATCAACACAGAACGCTCGCTTCAGAATTCACACCCTGGCTGGGTCGCTTTTGCACACAGGCTATGTAATTACGTGTGACCTTGGTTGGTTCATACCATTGCTAAAATTGAAATCGTTAGATCAAGTAGTGTTACGTATTGGATTATTGAACGCATAGGTCTGGGTTCCAATCTCGAGTTGGGACTTTTATTTTTCTTTTCCAACAATAATCTTTATCGGTTTTTTTGATATTCGTTTTTTATAGATTAATAAACAAGAATAATAATGTAATAATTATTTTATTTTCATTATTATATTGTTATTGTAATACACCCCGTATTACATTATTAAAAATAAAAATGTTTCATAAGTTATTTCAAAATGTTTTTTTTATAATTTTATAAACTAGAAATAAATAAACTTCTAGTCAAAACAGTTTATTTTCTCATAAAGAACAATTTATTGAAGTATTGCAGGTAGGTAATCAGTGAACTACGACCCGTAGACTTAAAATATTTCCAAATTTCTAATATTTATTGGTACAAAAAGATACTACAATTTTTGTGTACGTTAATACTGCGTTAGCGTAACTGTACCAATAACAACAAAGGTTATAATTCAGTGGCGTAGTGTAGTGGGGGCGAGGGGGCCACCCGCCCCGGGCGGCACTTTTAACGCAACTATAAATTCGGACCGATTGAAAAGAGCACGGAATTTTTCATTGCTTATTCTGTGACGAATTCGGGGAATCCCCTTTCTTCGAATGATGTTTTGTTTAAAAGTTTTTTTTTACAATCGCGTTTATCGTCGTCGTCGTCGTCGTTCATTGTTTTTTGCGTTATACGTGATTGTAAAAAAGAACTTATTTAAAATCTAACCTGTATAATGCAAAATAATGATGACTGTTCTTGCCGAAAAGTTCTCTAGAATTAATGTATATAATGTATAGTATACATTAAATTGAAATACCTTAAGAGGGCGGCAAAATTGTCTTCCACCCCGGGCAGCCGATACCCACGCTACGCCACTGTTATAATTATAGTTAGAAACTAGACATAAACATTAATAATAATAGAACTAGAACTAGACATATGTTAACCCTAGCTCACTAACCTTATTTTCGAGTAACGCTGTAACTAACCTTTCGTCTCTGAGACTACGAAAAAAAAAAAAAAAAAATTAAAAATCTGTTTAATTTTCTTTAATCAAAATAAAGTTCACAGTAATTAAGCTTTTAACGTATCATATAATAATAAAAAATAATGAAATATCTTAATCAGTACAGGAATTACACATAGAAACTGTATGTTCGCCACAAATGGCCCTCTTGCAGCCCTTGCAAAAGTATTTGGTCATGCGACGTTTTTTCGCTGGGCAATAACTGCAAATTTTTCGGTTTCTTGGTTGTTCTTGACTTGACTGTTCGTCAGAAACATCTATTTTTAGAATTTCGCCGATAATTTGCTTCAAATTACGCTGCAAAGTCACAGTGTTATATCGCTCACGAAGCCAAGGTGCCATAAGTTCTTCTGCCATTGCTAAGGCAAAATCCCTTCTTTTTGTAGGTTTTTTATTATTACGGATCTCGTGTGATACGTGCAGGACATAAGCATTAATTATAGATATGTTTAGTATACCGTAAAATAAGCACAACGGCCATCGGTTGGTTTTACGGCTTGTGCTCATAATTGAGCACATCTGGTCCACTGTATCGACTGCTCCTTTAGTTGAATTGTAAAATTCAATAATTTCCGGTTTTTTGGAGCCGTTGCTAATAGCAGGTTGGTCATGAGTCGTAGATAGAAGGTATACGACTTTATTTGATTTTGGTTTGTATGAGACTAAAGTCATATCTCTGTCAAAGCCGAACATCGAAGTGCCTACTGGTCTATTTTTGTTGTTCTGCATTTCTTTCGGGATCTCACGTTTATTGCTTCGCAATGTACCCACGACTGTCAGCTTATAAGGCGGTTTTAGCAATTCTGTGGCCAGGGTAACTGACGTAAACCAGTTGTCCATTGTGATATTCCGATTTGATCCATATATGGGTTTAGCTATCTCTTTTACAAAATAACTAGCCAATGGTTCGTTACCGGTGTTAGTGTTTTTTCCTAGATAAGGTATAGCGTTGCACATATATTTTGTATTACAATCCGCCATCATAACAAGTTTCAAACCATATTTGTTCGGTTTATTGGGGATTTCCGTATCAACATTATTCACTTCCTCAGAACTGGATGAATAAGGTTCATTGTCAGGTAAAGATTCGGTGTCCGATTCAGCTAACCATTGCACAATTTTGCCTTCTACGCTTCTCAAATCCATCTAAAATAGAAAATAATAAATATAATAATAGGTAAATAAAATTAAGGCAAGAAAATACACAAAAATATTGTAAAACTCGGTATAAAATATAAAAAAAACATCATAGGTAAATAGAGTTCACGTCATAAAACCATAATATAAATAATTAATTCGTAAATAATAAAAGTTATTAACTTTTCCAAAAATTAACAATATAAACAGAAGCATAAAAGTATGTACAACTTTACTAAAAACTATACAGCATTACTAACCTTTCGTCTGTGAGACGACGATCACGCGATATATGTCCACCTAATTATCGTGCATCCGCGATGAGTCCTTGCGGGTGACTAATTTCACTACCCAGGAAGGTACTAAAAGAGTGCGGGGCGGGGGGCAACGGGAAGTTGGTGAAATGGCGAAAGCACTAGGTGCGCGTCGTCTATTATACGAATGGTTAGTGATCTAGGGTTAATAGTTGTAGCAATCTATAAACAAGCTAGCCACTCGAATTTGGCTGATGCTGTTCACGTTATCAACAAGGATTTGGTTTCAATCTGTGAGTGGAGTGAGGCACATGGGTTGCAGGTTAACCCATCGAAGACTCGGCTCATTGTTGTTGGCAGCTCAAGGATGATCCCCAAGATACAGCTTCCCCAGGGTTCAATTAAACGGAACTGCTATCCATTCAGCGAAAAGGTTAAGAACCTTGGGGTTTGGATCGACAAACATCTTTCCTGGGGTCCTCAGCAACAGGAGGTAAGTCGTAAAGTGTTTGCATCTGGTAAGTCACTGAGACGGTTGCGGAACTTTCTTCCAACTGCCACTAAAACTGCGCTTGCACAATCCCTTTTACTTCCCATCGTTGACTACGCTGATGTCAGTTATCCAGATCTTACTGAGGCACAACTAGATAAACTTGAGCGACTTCAAAACTTTTGCATAAGATTTATACCATACTTCTTCCCATACGTCTTCGCCGGAATTCTGATATCTCTTATTTCAACTGTACAGTATCTTGTTTAATCCTAAAACTCCCTCTTATCTTAAAGAACGTTTCAAGTTCCTTCATGACACACCTAATAGATATCTGAGGTCATCGGAAAACCTGAGACTAGAGATGCCGATGCATTCCACCAGTTTCTTTGACAAATCATTCACTGTTCAAGCGGTACGGTTATGGAATGACTTGCCCGTGTCGGTAAGGCGTGCTCAATCTCTGTCCACTTTCAAAATTATGATAAAAAAGCACTTCCTCTCTCCTTAAACATCATCACTATTATTATTTATTATAATCTCCTTTATTTCATTTAAATACCTACAAATTACATTTTTAAATATTTTTATAAACAAAAATATAAAAAAACATTTAAAAATATAAAAAATAGTAGCCTACCGGTATCGGGAACAGGGCCCAAGCTACCGGCGGTCAGGGCTCCAGAGAGAGGAACCTCCTGACAATGCGAGCCGTGTCCAGAAGTACCGCTTTCTGAATCAAGCCCTTGATCCAGCTGCCCAACGAGAGCCTCCTCAGGTGTTGGTCGAAGCTCTTGGCTATTAAGCCATTGGCTGTCACGACTATCGGCACAATGATCGCTGAGTCCACATCCCACATGTCGACAACCTCGCGAGCCAAGTCAAGATACTTGATTTGTTTATCTTTCTCGGCTTTCACGATGTTCTCATCATGCGGGACGGTTATGTCAACAATCATTGCGCGCCGTTCTGATCGATCCACCACCACTATATCAGGCTTATTGGCAACAATAGTCCTGTCAGTGATGATGGATCGATCCCATCCCAGTACAACGTGATATTTCCATTTTCGAGAACTGGGTCGGGCACATACCTACCTGTAGTACGGCACCTCAGATTCCACAAGGCTGTATTTCAGAGCAAGTTGCTGATGGATTATCCTGGCTACAAGGTTGTGTCTATGCAAATACTCTCTGTTAGCTAGACGAGAACACCCGGAGATAATATGCCTGATATGCCGGCCGGTGGCATGCCCGACAGATGTCAACCGTGCCGTCTTTCACAATAAATCTCCAGTAATTGTTCGTCATCATAACTTCGTCCATAATTGCACAGACAAAACCTTCGGTTTCTCCAAAGAGGTCACTGAAACGCAGCCAGGCTACGGACGCTAGTAGATCTACATCGGGTCCATGTAGGGCCCGGTAAAAGCGTCCGTGAAGCTCCTTACTTTGCCATACTTCCATGCGATCATTGGTGTCAAGAACTTCTGGCTTGCGCCTGTTCTCTTTAGCCAAGGAGAGCGGGCCGCGGCGTATGTGAGCAGCGGTCGCAGGTAGGTTTTATATATCCCCAGCTTGACTCGCGTGGAGAGGCGCGACTAGAGCACCGGGCGGAGCAGGTAGCGGGTTGCCCTTGCCCGCGCAACGGTGTCGCAGACGTGCGGGCCCATGGTGAGCCGACTGTCAAGTGTGACCCCCAGGTACTTGGCGGTCTTGGTCCACTTGACCTCGGTCCCCATGCCGCGAGCCGTGACGATGATCGCCTGGTATGATGCGCGCGCTCAGACGCCGTCGTTAAATACGGTAGCGATCCGTTGCGGCCGCGCGCCACGCGTGTGCTGCGAACGGTGCAAGCCAAATTCCACCTTCAGCACTACATTTACAGCATAACTTAGGGGCACTGCACACGGCTAAGATACTATAATATTTTTTCTTAAGATACAATATCGCTCGCCATACAAATTCATCTTAAGATACGAAAATATGAAATATTATTTAAGTATTATTTTCGTCGTGTGTGATAGTCCATTGAATTGTATGGCGAGCGATATTGTATCTTAAGATAAAATATTATAGTATCTTAGCCGTGTGCAGCGCCCCTTTTTTTTTTTTTTTCCGGGTTGGAAAATCCTCATGGATGTCCGCCACCCTAGGGCGGGCGACGGGGTCTGTCAAACTCTTACTGACTAAAAACCACCCCATTGTTCCATCTCACACCTACGCCGGGGGTCGCGGGAACGTAAGATCCTTCCGCAACCCCCGACTGGTGCCGGCCCGCCACCGCGGGCCTCCTCGGGTCAGGGGGGGGAGTGAGGTGTTTGACTCCCCCCGCGACGTCTAAGAGGGGCGCGCGTGGAACACTACGCGCCGCCACCTCGGGTCCGCCACTTCGCCGCCCAAGGCATGTTCTCGCTGACCCCGACGACCCCATAACCCTCCTCCAAGAGAGCGATAGGGCAACTAGTACAGCTCACAAACACAAAAGACCGACATTCCGACCTCGCCGCCGAGGTCCCTCGCGACGTCCCCAAGTAAATTCTCCCCCCCGACCCTTGAGTGCCAGCCCGCGCCGCAGCTGAGCCCGTAGCTTTAAATCCCCGACTGTGACCTCTGAGTTTGTTTCGGCCTTTCTTCTCAGAGATAGTCTAGGAAACGCCGTGCTCATCAAAGAATTAATATTATTCGATCCAGCTTGTCCCATCTTGCCGCACTCTCCCAGCGACGCCCTAAGCCGAGGTTCGTACCCCACAGGGGGCGCCCTTAGCGTGCAGTCGCTTAGTTTTTAATTAGTTTTAAGCCCTGGCTGGAGGCTTTAAGTTTACTTAAGGCAACCACAGGATAGTCCAGTTAAGTAGTCACGACCTCTCTAGGTCAACTACGAGATGCCATTTAAAAAAAAAAAGACTCATTCGTTCGTCGACCGTTGCCCAGTGCACACGTTACATAATCGCTGAGTAATCTTAGTGTTGGGTAGTTTTTATAATCAGTGTAGATTAATTTAGTGATTCTAATTAAAATTAATGTGAAATTAATTAAGGTTTATTTAATCAAAATAAACTAAGTGATTAGACCAACTTTTTCATAACTTTCATCACAGTTACGAAGCTGATTATTTTATGCATAAAAGTACTACTCACGAAGATTCAGTTGCAAAAAAAAAATCTCGACAAAGCCATTTTTTAGATTGGTCAGGTCGATCATTCTCAAAAAATCAGAAAAAAATTCGTAACTCGAAAACTATGAAAAGTCGCGGAACATACATGGGGGTGATTCGGATACCCCACGATACGAGGGACCTAAATTTTATTTTTGGACGTCAATGTTCCGGCCACCCTGTATTTAATAACAAGGACGGAATGACCATAATGCCCTGGAAGTTAGGCAGACCTTTGGTGTGGGATGCAACATGTGTCGACACCCTTGCGCCATCCCATCTTCCTAGCACGGTGGGCTGTGCTGGAGCGGCTGCTGCTGGTGCAGAAAACCTCAAACGGCGAAAATATTCCAATCTGATTGGGAGTTATATGTTTCCGTTTGGGGTTGAAACACTAGGGCCATGGGGTCCGAGTGCCCACTTGGTTTTTCGAGATATCGTCAAGCGGTTAATCGACTCTTCACGTGACCAGAGGGCTGGCCTGTTTCTTGGCCAAAGAATTAGCCTCGCCATACAACGTGGCAATGCTGCCAGCCTTTTGGGCACTGTTCCTGTTGACAGCGATGCGGACGAATTTTTTGATGCCCTTTGATTATTTTTTGTCATGTACATATAATTATTTTAAATTTTAGCTTATATAATGTAAATACCTATATTATGTCAAAAATACATTTCATCTGTCAATAGAATAAATGTTCATAACAAGGGCATATAGAATAGCGGAATATAGGAGGACTAGTATATGTGAACAACTATTGTAAGCTATTTTTTAATTCATTTATTTAAACGCGTTTGCCCTGTAGTGGGACATTTTTATAAACATACAATGCGCGTCAGTCACTTGAGTGGGAACGCTCCGATGTTCCGCATAACCACCTTTCATCGCTCTGGAACATGGTTCCGAGTGTACCGATCCACTCTTCACCTATGCCCATGAATAAATTTCTGCTTCAGGAAGCCGATGCGCTCTGTGATACGGGGTACATTTTCTCGAGGGCTAATACCGACGAGGGTAACCCTGAAAGTTCTTAAAAAATCAAAAACTGAACAAACTATCAAGTTACGTTTTATTATATCTTTTCAAAATAGTGTCCATTTACATCAATCCATCGCTGCATCCGATGGAACAACTAAGGAAAGCACTTTGCCCACTCGTCTTTAGAGGTCTCTTCAACGGTATTTTGAAACGCAGTCACTGCTTCCTCGGCGTCCATAAAACGTTTTCCTCGAAGTTTTTCTTTTATTTTCGGAAATAAATAAAAATCTCAAGGTGCGAGGTCGGGGCTATAGGGCGGGTGACCCAGTAATTCCACGGCTGACGTCGCCAAGTAGTCGATTGTTTGCTTGGCGGTGTGCGACGAGGCGTTGTCGTGGTGAAGGAGGATCCTACTGCGAGGTCGTTTCTCCCGAACTTTTTCCAAGACAAGTGACAAACAATTGTTAGTGTATCACTCTGCAGGAACTATTTTTCGATTCTCTAAAAGAATTGTTGCGTAATGACCTGTCCTTCCGAAGAACGAGGCCACCATCTTTTTTCCCACGCTTCGACCTCTCTTCACTTTAGTTGGCAACTCCTCGTAAGGAAACACCCAGAGAGCAGACTGTCTTTTAGTTTCAGGATCATAACAATAAATCCAGCTTTCGTCACCCGTAAGTATGGCGAACACAGCATTTGAGTCACCTCCGTTAAATCTTTGAACCATTTCACGATACCAATCAACACGACGAAGCTTTTGGGCCCCTGTTAAATTATAGGTATCCACCGGGCACAAAGCTTCCTGACCGCTAAATGTTCATGGAGGATTTTGTGCACTTGACTCATACCGATGACTAAGCTTGTCCGAATCTGCTGATAAGTCACTCTTTTTTCAGTATCTATCATACGCTGCACAACACTGATGTTATCTTCAGTCGTCGCCGTAGAAGGCCGTCCCTCACGCAAATCATCGGTGAGATTAGTGCGACCATGTTTAAACTCATTAAACCAGTGGTAAACAGTGGCACGAGATGGGGCTTTATCGTGAAATAACTTATTTATCATAACTTTCTTGTTGACTTAAATGACATAGAAAGTGATAATAAATCATTGTACGAAAATTTTCTCGCGTTAAATTCATGCTGACGAGACGCAGACAATTTTCAATTTGCCGCCAAATCGTAAACAAATAAAATACATACACAATAATATTGGCAGAGTTCCATTTTCAAAATTTGAACTTACATCGTTTATATCTTTACAAGTGGCCAGTTCTAAAAACTTTCAGTGTCGCCCTCGTAGTAGCCCCGAGATCCTCGCGCGCTGCGCCCGACCGCATGTGCGCCGGCCCCGCCAGCTTCTTAAGCGATACACAGTTCGTAGACGGTAGAAGATATAAAGGATACGAATTTGAATACTGTTTTATTTACACTCACAATACAAAAGATTTTAGCTCAACTGACAAACAAAACAAAGCGAACGATACGCAGCGTCAGCGGCCGATGATCCACAGCATGTTGAGGCCGGCGCGGCCCAGGTGCAGGCGGCGCAGCGCGGGCGGGTCGCGGCGCGCCGCCGCCGCCAGGAACAGCAGCAGCGTGTGCAGCAGGTTGTTGCGGCCGCGCGCCAGCTCCACGGTCTCGGCGCCCAGCACCAGCGCGTAGTGCGGCGGCCGCGCGGCCACGCGGTGCACGGCCAGCGCGGCCGGCCCGCGCGGCGGCGGCGCGGGCGCGGCCGACAGGTGCGCGCTGCTGAAGGGCCGCGCGCCGCCCGCCGGCGGCAGCTGCGCGTCCAGGTACGTGGCCAGCAGGTGCAGCACGATCTCCGCGTCTGTGGGCTTGCCCTCGTCCCACTCCGAGCCGCCGCCGTTCCACCGGTAGCCGCTCAGGCAGCCGCCGTGCGCCAGCTCTGCGGGACGCCGAAAGATGAGATGTCGTCCGCATTCTGTATCTATGGGGCCGTCTCCGCGAGCGAGAGAATCGCGGCGATATAATCGTCGTGCCGCGTATTTCTATAGGCTCTATTAGAACGTGTCTCCGCACGGCGATATCATCGCGGCGAGAATTTGATGGCACGGCGAGACTATCACCGCGATTCTCTCGCTCGTGGAGACGGCCCCTATGAAGTTCTCCGTCGATACAGCGGAAAGGTCATAGAATCGAGCGACACCATAGAAGGCCACGGTGCCCCGGCGTACCTCTGATGCGCTGCACGACGTAGCGCTGGTCGGCGAAGGGCTCGAGGTAGGCGAGCAGCGCGGGCAGCGAGTGCAGCAGGCCGCTGGCGCCCGCTGCCGCCGCGCCGCGCAGCCGCTCCGCGCTGGCCGCGCCCACGCGCGCCTCCAGCCCGCTCGCCGCCAGCGCCTCGTCCGCCACCTCCAGCTCGCGCACCAGCCGCTGCAGGATGGTCACGTGCAGCCACAGGCGCAGGTTCAGGTTCCACTGCTCCAGGCGCTGCGGGTCCAGGTGCAGGCGCCGCCACACCTGCGGCGAGCGCGCGGCTGGCGCGTCGTCCGCGCTCGCCGCCGCCGCCGGCGCCGACAGCTGGTAGTGCTGCGCGCTCGCCGCGGGCGCCCAGCCCGGCGCCGGCTCCGCCCGCGCGCGCTCCGACTGGCCGCGCAGGTAGGCGGCCAGGCTGCTCGCGTCGGCGATGAACTGGTCGGGCGCGGCGCGGTCCGCGCGAGGCGACGCGGGCGATGGCGGCGAGGGCGGCGGCGACGCGTCGGCGCGCCACACGCGGCGCGGCGACAGCGACGCGTCGGGCTCGTGCAGCGCGGGCGGCGCAGGCGCGGCGCGCGCGCGCGGCTCGGGCGCGGGCCTCGCGCGGCGGGGCGCGGCCAGACGCGCGCCGTGCTGCAGCACGTTGGCGGCGAGCACGCCGGCTACGCACATCTCCACGTAGTGCAGCGCCGACGTGTAGCCCGGACACTTACAGCACCTGAATGCGTGCCATCGTTTGGGTTATCTTTGAATTCTCCACGGCGGACAGATCTTTGTTAGGCCTAAAATTCAGCGACACAAATACCGTTCGCTGACGCAGCCATTAATCAGGTATAGATTAGAACACAGTCAGTCAAAAAAACATGGTTGATTGCAACTTAACCATCTATGTATGTACACACTTAAATAAACAGACAAGAAGAAATCAACAGAAAAATATGCACATACAAAGCTGGCTTATTTCTAAAGAAATCTCTGCCAGTATACTTACAGCCTGTTTAGTCCGATTTTAACTGTTCTTTTTTTATTGCAGAGGGTAATTATATGCAGACTGCAAATTACTTACTGTGAGACAGCTCTTTGTCCTTCGAGCCACTCTCAGAATACATAAGCAGATTCCCCCATCAGATCCTACTAAGCGCAAAGCAAAAAATGTATGGCCGACAATAAGCCACAAAACTGCATTCGCTAGGCGCCAATTTTACGTTCTAAGTACGTTAATTTATAAAAATATATGTAAAGTCATTCAGATAGCGGGGCTAAACAACCATGAACTTAAGATCAAAGTACAAAATTGGCTGCACGATCAAGACTACGCTTCTACCGAAGAACTACTTCACCACCAGCAGTAGGCGTATTTAATATATTTAATTTTATTTAATTTGTTTGTTTATAAAAAAACCACATTCTCAAACATTTCAACACACCCTCAAGCAAACGCTAAACACGACTACACACACTCCTACATACACACCCTCACATACATCCCTCACTCTGACATACACATCCTCACTCTAACATACACACATATGCACCGTAAAAGTCGTTTCTTATATCCCTTATTCCTTCGTTTTTTGATTTTATTGTGTACATACTTTGTTAACCTGCACTGTCAATGACTATTTTTGTAATGTTAAGAACACGACTTAAAAGCTTTCTGGTATCACAGTGACAGCAGAACACTGACCCCTAAGTCACAGGATTACCTAGTTTAGGAGCCAGGGTTTACCTTATCCGTATGACCTTTAGCTAACCATTTTTATCTATAGTCTTTAGCAATGTCAAAGGTTTTTGTATCAATAAAGATTTTTATTATTATTATTTATTATCCTTGAAGTTGGTCCCATTTGAAATTGTAAAAAACTAACCACCCATAAGGGGTCGTTCAAGTATTACGTAAGCATAATTTTTGTTATTTTTAAAAAACCAATTTAAAAATAATTTTGACACAACTAAAATCGAATTTGACAATCGCGACTCCACGTGGTAGGTACAGACGCCAGCACATCAAGCTACTAAAATCTGTAAAATTTCTTTAATAGATTTTCAACTTTATCGCTAAAGCATTAAGGTTCAAAGTTGATTGGGAAAATTTGACAGTTTCGGGTAGCTTGACCTGCTGGCGTCTGTACAGTCGCTTGGCCCTCTGCCTGTAACATTAATTAACATTATTCAATTTATATGAGCTTATCAGACAAGGACTCAACGAAGAAATACGAAAGGTTGTCTTTAAAAGATCGCTCTTAGCGATAAGACCGCCCATTGTGTCACCATTTGTAATTTTTTTGTATATTTATGTTTTATAATTTGTATGGTGTACAATAAAGAGTATTCTATTCTATTATATTCTACAATAATAACACAGACATGCAAATTTGATCTTTATAACGTTACCATTAGGTTCTATGTTATAACTTTTGTAAGTGGTATAAAAAACACTTATTGATATATTAAGTCGACGACCAATCTCTCTAATTCCAACATTCTGCTCATGTAAAAATATGATTTTATGTTTGGTATAGTCATTAAGTTGCGACATGATGCTTTTTTACACCAAATTTCTTAAAAATACTTAACAAGTTATGTGAAACGATTTACAAATGTGTGTGCACTCACTGCTTTAAGCGTAGTGTAACTTTCGTCACATTAGATTAATTTATTATCTACCTCACGAAGCAAATATATGTTTTACTTCGTATCCAACCATTCTTGGTAAATATAAATTCTGTGAACTTAAAGTTTTTTAATTTACCCACCTGTTTACAAGATAAGTTATTAGGCGTAAATAATAATGCAGGCAATATTGTAGAAATGAACACAAATTAAAAAAGAAACTGATAATAGGTGGACTGTGTTTTTGAACCCACGTGTTGTTGGTCGCCAATCCAGCATCAAACCGCTAAGTCACAAGAACTTGTTGGGAATACGCGAAATTAAAGATTGGGTTCTAATTATGTAGTGTGACTTAAAAGCTTTTCAACTTTAATGTCAACAAGATAATGATTAAAATAGCTTAACAAAATGATATATGTATAATGCCGGTGGCTCCGACAATGTTGGGTGGGTTTACCTTAACGTTACGTGTTAAAGATCAAATTTGCATGTCTGTATTGTTATTGTATTTGTTCATCGAGAACTATTGTCTGATAAGCTCATAAAAATTGAATAAACCTTAATGTTACAGGCAGAGGGTCCAAATTCGTTTGTTTTTAGGGTGGGTCAGATAATGCTGCCAAGTGACTGTACTTGTTTTCCCTACCCCGTGTTTTTTTTTTAGAGCCGGCGGCACGCAGTTGTGGCAGCCTCGACGTATTTTATATGGAATTTTTCACTTTTTGTATGGAAAATATGAACAATGATGAGATACCTATATTTTGAGTTTTAGGGGTTTATGGGCCTTCTAAAGAGGGTCGAAATTTTCATTATTTTTGCGTTAGGACACCATTTTAGAGATATAAGCAAAAAAAAAAAAAAAAGATACAGTAGATACTGTTTTTGCATGTGTTGGTTTGGGTTTTGTCGAGGTGTTGGTGTGCATTTTAGTTCATGATAACTAACTTCATTCCACACCTTTTTAATTGTGATTAAAAATAGTCAGATTTAGTTAGACAATAAAAAATTTAGGTGAAAAACGTCAAATCCAGAATAGCAAATTTGCAATTTTCAATAGATTAATAACTCAGTGCCATCTTAGTGCTGTCAAACTAAAACATAGTTAAGTTCTGTCACTTTAGCCAATTTCAGAATGGGAAATTAGAACTTTTAAATCACCAAAATTTAGTCTAGTTTGGTGGCATTTGTGACAAGAGAATTGGCACCCATCGCTTACAAAGATTAAACTTACAATTATATTATTATGAACAACCAAAAGTAGTTTTACAAAATGCGGCCTGTTTGACTCACTCATTCACTCAAGAATAAGAGTGTAAGCAGTGCTGCAGCAGGTTGATACAAGTGGGCGGCACCCACAGCAGCAGCGGCTGCCTTCGCCACCCCACATGCCCATTAGGTACACACAACCCTATGTGTGCGTAGAATGCCTGGGTTGTGTATTTTACCACGCATAATCTTAAATAAGTAAGTGGCGAGAGCTACTTCCTTTCTGACTTCCAGATTATTATAAATAAATAAATAAATAAATCCCTGGACATTTCACACATTTCATTTTCATTTCCTATAGCCTACCATGCCCAGCACAATGTGTTGTTCTTTCATTATGTGGTTTTGATGACACTACTACACAATGGAGAATGGAGACCTGGAGTTGAGCTGATGGAGATGGAAGACAGTCGAGAGAGCTCTTCACCTTGCTAGCACTTTAGACTAAAAGGTTTTTCAAATTTATCACTTTACAGTTTCTTTTTTGTTCGAAAGTTTTTTTATGTATATACTATCAATAACTAAGCTCTACTCTGCAGAAAGAAAGCATTTCTTTTGTGTACCCAGTGAGGTAGAGGTTCAATGTCTCATGCGGTTGCTATGTACTAATATAGATTACTATTTAAAGAAAGCATTTCTTTTGTGTACCCAGTGAGGTAGAGGTTCAATGTGTCATGCGGTTGCTATGTACTAATATAGATTACTATTTAAAGAAAGCATTTCTTTTGTGTACCCAGTGAGGTAGAGGTTCAATGTCTCATGCGGTTGCTATGTACTAATATAGATTACTATTTAAAGTACTCACACTACAGTGTGGGGAGTCCTATTGCTCATCCTTAACTGTAGGTAAGGATGAGCAATAGGACTCCCCCCCCTGGATACCTACATTATATCAGCTTAAAGGGTGCAATTTTTTACAGACATTGGATACATACTACAGGGATAAAAAGTATCCTAAGTACCCGGGTTCCTTTATGACGAATGTTATCGAAATCTGTTCAGCCGTTAAGATGTGCAAAGTTAACAGACTATCCCATTAATTAATATTATTATTATGGAAGCTGTTGCTTGCCAGTTCATCTGCTTGTATTGTTTTCGCAATTTTTCAACTTATGGCTAAACATGACTGGATTCAAACGATGTAATAAATTGCATGCTTTTGTATGTATACAATGTTTAAACAAATAAAGAAATCTAATCTAATCTAATCAATACAAATATCCAGGAACATAACTAAGTTCTCCAGGTCCCAGGCTACCTATCTCTTAAATTTCATAACAATAGGTTGTGGTTTCGGCGAGAGAGGTAACAAACAGACAGAATTACTTGCGCATTTCTAATATTAGTATGGACAGGGATTAATACCGCGCTAAATTACATTGTTTTTAACTTACAAGTCGTACGCGAACAACATGAACAACACTATGTTGACGACGATCCATTTGAGCGAGCTCGATCGCTTCTTATTCGCGTAATTAAGATCAATCGTGTGTTGCACTAGACTAGAGTTGGGACTCGGAGACCTAAAAAATATAACACATTGTTAGATCTACATTTTTAACAGTAAATAATGCGCTTACCTGCATGCCATTGCAAAAGGCCGACAAATGACTGACTGATTACTTACATGTCGATGTTAAATTGAAGACATTCACTCCAAAAACCATGAGGTCAGAATATTAACTATTTTGCATGAAGCATATTTTTTATTCAAATTGCTAACAAAATAAGTAAAGTAAAAAACAATAACATAACCTATTACGACCAACAGCAACGTCAGTTTTATAAAGTGCACAGATTATGAAGTACCACAGATCATGAAGTAGGAAGTAGTACTGTAGTAAAGGCATTTTAGTTACTATGCTATGCTGTCAGGGGCTTACTATGAGCTTATATTGAGCAAAAAATCGTCCAATTTCCAGTCAGAATCGTACTATGAGAGGAATAAATGTATGACAACTAATTAATATAACCATGATTAAGATGCTTTTTTTTTTTTTTTTCCTGGTGGGAAATCATCAAATGACCCCTCCCGCTCTGGGTGGAGCGGAAGGGAGTGTCAGACTCTTACTGACTAAAACCCACCCATGTTCCTTCCTTTGCCCTTTATGTTCCGGGGCAGCGGTAACCCTTTCGGACAATCCCGCTGAGATTAAGATGCTCATCCAATCAAGAGTTATAATAATAATAATAACAGCCAATGGCTTAATAGCCGAGAGTCTCGACCAACACCCGAGGAGGCTCTCGTTGGGCAGCTGGATCAAGGGCTTGATTCAGAAAGTGGTACTTCTGGACACGGCTCGCGTTGTCAGGAGGTTCCTCTCTCTAGAGCCCTGCTTGGAGCCTGTTCCCGATACCGGTGGGCTACTATTTTTTATATTTTTAAATGATTTTTTATTAAATGAAAGAAAGGAATAATAAATAAAAATAATAAAAAAAACCTCCCAGAGTTTTTGGCTAAAGGGATCACATACATGATCCCAAAATCGAATAGAACCCAGGATCCCTCGCAGTATAGACTTGCCTCCCAACTATGTACAAAATCATCACATCTAGACAAGACAAGACTACAAGAAAGCATTTGACAGTGTGCCACACTCATGGCTGGTTCAAGTACTGAATATATATAAAATCGATCCATTAATAATAAATTTTCTTAAGAATACCATGTGGTCCTGGAAAACTACACTTAAACTACAAACGAAAACCGCAAACTTATTCATAGATGAAATAGAAATTAAAAAGGGTATATTTCACTCAGCCCTCTTTGGTTTTGCCTAGCCCTAAATCCACTTTCTCGCGCATTAACTGAATTTAGACTAGGCTTTGATATCAAGAACAATAGATCGATATTATACCAAATAACACATCTACTTTATATGGATGATTTAAAATTATACGCCAATAATAATACAGATTTACATAGTTTATTAGACACTAGCTTCTGCCCGCGGCTTCGCCCGCGTGGGTGTCGAAAATTATCCCACGGGAACATGTACAAAAAGTAGCCTATACAGCCCATTAAGGCATTAAGTCAGCCTTTGTACCTTTTTTGTATGCGAAAAGTTTAAATAATTAAATCTATGTTACTCCATAACATCAGCTATCTGCCAGTGAAAGTCCCGTCAAAACCGGTCCAGCCGTTTCGAAGATTAGCCGCAACAAACAGACAAATAAAAATAAATGTTTTTTATATAAGTACTTAGCGTGTATATTTTCATTTTCATGCGCATTTAGTCAAATATGTTATTTTTTAAGACCCCACTTCACTTCAAAAGGTAGTTGTTTTTGAAATGAATGACTAAGCCTACCTAACAGTATTATAAAATAACCTACGGTCACTACGTACACTATCAAATATACTACCTATACTTTAAAATTAAAATCTATACCTACAACTTATAAAAATAAACCTAAATAACTCTACCTTAAACTGTACTTAGTAAAAACTAAAAGGAATAAAAATGTCGCACTGAAAAGCACGGTTTAGAATTGCAAGTAGCAGTTAAAACATACAATTTATAGAATGCTAATAAGAACGAACGCTCGCCATTCGACACGTCCGTTCAAATCAAAGTTCAAAAAAATTATGATGAGCGTTGAGCGCCCTCACGCAGACTCCGTCCTTATACTTATACATGTATGTATATGGTAGCGATCCGTGGAGGCCGCGCGCCAGGCGTATGTTGCGAACGGTGCAAGCCAAATTCAACCTTCAGCACTACATTTACAGCATAACTTAGGGGCCTGCACACGGCTAAGATATTATAATATTTTATCTGAAGGGAGGAAACGCCAGGGTGTCACCACTGTGTGGATCGCCCAGAGGACACGGTGGAGCATACGGTGGAGGTCTGCCCGGCTTGGGCGGAGCACCGCCGCGTCCTCGTGGCGGCGATCGGCGGCAGCGATCTCTCGCGTCCGGCCCTGGTCCAGGCCATGGTACGGAGCGAGAGTACATGGGAAGCCGTCACCTCCTTCTGCGAAGCAGTAATGCTCGCAAAGGAGGAGGCGGAGCGCGTGAGGGAGAGGCAATCTCTGCGCCCTCACGCCCCTAGTCGCCGCAGGAGACGCCCTGGACGTCGGGAGTCACCAGCCGACTCCCGGCCACCGTAGGCGCGGGCTTGCGGGCGGCGAGCAATGGGCAGCTCGCCGCCCGGCAAGGACCAGGCCCGGGTCGACGGCGCGTTGTGTTCCACGCGCCCCTCAAAGAGATGTCAGCACAAACTGACGGGGTCCGCTAGGGCCGATGCCTGCTAGGGTCGCGCGTTGTTCGAAAGAGATACCGTGGTCCCTAGCATAGGCAACTGAAGGAACACGGGTGGGCTTTAGTCAGTAAAAGTCTGACATGCCCTCCTGCTCCGCCCAGAGCGGGAAAGTCATATGATGGGAAAAAAAAAAGAAAGACCACATACCTGTGGCCACTGTGGTGATCAGGGTCATTCTATTAAAGAATGCATAAAGAGGGCTGAGGAAGCAAAGTGCGCTACTTGCTTGCGCTTCAAAAAGCCGAGCAATCACAAGACAAGTGCCGTTGACTGTCCAGCGAAACTAATGGCTGAAAAGAGGTACATAAACACAATTGATTATGGAGGCGCCTAAGAGCGCCGTTAATTACGTATCTTTCTGGCACTTGTTATTGTTTATTTTATTGTTATTTTTTTTTATATTTAGTTATAATTGTGATTTATAATTTAATTAGTGACATAGATAATTTCTCTGTATCTGAATCCCCTTTTTGTGATGTTGAACACTGTAAACAATATCTCTCCTCCTACACTAGTCCACTAACCAATAAAACCCAAATTTTTAATATTCGCAGTATTTTAAAGAATTTCGACTATTTTAGCATTTTTCTACAACATCTAGACATAAGCTGTGACGTTATTGTATTAACCGAATGTTGGCTTTCCAAACAGACCACTAATTCCGGGATATACCTAATATGTGTAAAAGTAATGTAAATTACAATCAGAACGATGGGGTTTTGGAGGCACGGAGTTATCAGAAGGTTGAAGAAAATACTCGTTGATGTGTGGATGTGTAAGATGTATATTTTGGTAAAATAAAGCGACTTATATACTATTTACAATATATGACCTAACCAATAAAAACATGTACAATAAATTAGTCTAGCATTTACAAAAAATATAACGAATAAAAATAACGCATTTCTAGCCAATCACACGACAGCGGATTGTTGTCAAATGGTTTCCGCACGGTGTCGCCTGTGTGTTAGTGAGCGCGGCGCGGCGTGCGCACCGAAAGCATAAATACGGGTGCCTAGTAATTCGCGCTTCCTTTCCGAGGCGGCCAACGTCGTCTGCAGATCTGTGTTCGTGAACTTATCGGGCGCGGCGATAGAAGATAGGAAGACGCCGCGAGCCGAAGTTGGACGACACCGGTGTTGCTGGAGAACACAATGTCGGCGTGTGGCATCTGCTGTCCTGATACTCCTATTTCTCTCAGTTCGTCAAAGCGTGGCGTCAGCTCTCTTCAGGGCTGTTCGCTTCCGTGTTTCTCTAACAGATGTCTAAAACGTGGTAGTGTGCCATGATGAATTATGGCTACTCCTGTTTCTCTAAGAGAGGTCTAAAACGTGGTATAGTGCGCCATGATGAACCATGGCTACTCCTGTTTCTCTAAGTGATGTTCAAAACGTGGTAATGTGCTATGATGATTGTTGTGGCTACAGTACTCCCCCTCAAGCGAAGCGTACCGGCAGCTTGACGACGCGGCCCGAGCGTGTTGTTTTGCTGATAGTGGGCTGTGACGTCACGATGGTCGTAGGTACTCGTGCTTGTTGCTTGGTTGGTGTGGTACTGGCCTTTGTTTGCTCGGTAATGGTAATGTTTCTTGGAGGTAAGGTATTGGTAATGTTTCTTGGAGGTACGGTATTGGTAATGTTTCTTGGAGGTACGGTATTCGTATACTCTGCTAAGACGTATGCAGGCTTCAGTCGATCGATCGAAATGTTAGCTTGACGATTCGGTAGCTGTATAGTGTACGTCTTGTCTGTGCGGCTTATAACACGGTAGGGACCTTCATACGGAGCTTGGAGTGGTTTCTTAACTGCATCGGTTCTAATAAACACGTGACTGCATTTGAGTAAATCTTGATGCACGAATACGCGCTTATTATTGCTGTGATGCTCGGTGACTGCTTGCGGTTTGTTTACTTGTATGATGTCACGCAGATTTTCGACGTAAGTATAATCCATTGTAGGTGTTGTAGTGTTTGTATCTATGCAATAGATATAATACATTGTCTCATGTACACCAGCAGAGGGGGTAGCTGTCAAACTGACAACTGGCGTTAGACGCGGTGCAGGTTGGACGTGCGCCTGCGCTCGGGGGCTGGCTGTAGCGGTGAGCCAGTGTGACACGTATACTATACATATAGTTAGCTAGTGTTGTGATAGTGATCACTACAAGTGGCGACGAGAATAAAGGTCAGTAAATATAAAATACAATTATTTCTTTAAAAGGAAAGGAAGGTGACAATAAAAATTAGTTAAGTGGGTAGTGCAACCTACTCCAGTACCCGTCGCGCGCGCAATTAGCAGACACAATAGAAATTTTATTGTTATCTGCACACATGGTGTGCAATCGACATTTTAAGAGATCTACTATGTCATTCCATATTCTGCGTACTGGATGAACTCAATAGTTGAATAAAATCGTTTAGATCGTTATGGAATGTGTTACGAAAAATAATTCCAATGAGTCATCTACTTTAGTTCACTCAAATCGTAAAGGCGACATTGCCACAGATTGATGTGTGGAGAAATAACGCAACCAAAACATTGCTTACCCTCCTTTTCTTTAACAATAATTAAATTCATAGAACAGGAACTTTTGGTGACCTACTTGTTTCTTGTATACTAGCTCAACTGTGACTAATGAGATATTTCTATTGTTTGGAGAATCATATTTGATAATTCAACAGTTGAGCGGACAAATATTCAGATAAAATGTGGGATGTTGTTGAACACCTATTCATTTATTAATTAATTATTAGTGATTTGATTTTTCGATAATTTAGTGTATTAAACTAAACATTTTAATAACTGAATATTTATCTAATACCCACATGCAGTCAAAATCGTCAATAACGACATTGAAAGGACTACCCATATTTTGTCGAAAATAAATTAATAGTCATACAACCAGTAATGTCTATAAGAAAAAAAAAATCGCTTATATGTAATAAGGCTATAAATATTACTAGGAATGGTACTGGACAATTACAATAGACCCTGATCTCGACACTTTGTTTATTTATTCAATCTTATTAGCCTTTGACCATTATACTGAGCAAATGTCATGTGGCTGTGTTACCTACCTACGAAGAGTGTTCAAAACACAGTTGGTCATTGTAATATTTATAATTCTCCGGAAAAATTAGGTAAATGTGGTCGCTTATTGCATTATTTGTATAAACAATGTGTTGTAAACGGTTTTGACTGAATTGCTTCATATAATACTCATAATTATGCATATTCATCGGACGTCCATTAAATTGGATGTATGATCTTCGGACGTCCATTAAATTGGATGTATGATCTTCGGACGTCCATTAAATTGGATGTATGATCTTCGGACGTCCATTAAATTGGATGTATGATCTTCGGACGTCCATTAAATTGGATGTATGTTCTTCGGACGTCCATTAAATTGGATGTATGATCTTCGGACGTCCATTAAATTGGATGTGTGATCTTCGGACGTCCATTAAATTGGATGTATGTACTTCGGACGTCCATTAAATTGGATGTATGGTCTTCGGACGTCCATTAAATTGGATGTATTTTCAGGTCGCCTAAATACGATCAACCATGGCAAACCAGCTACCGCCACCGGAAAAATTGGATATCGAGGGTGACAGTACATCGGTCGGTTTAAGATGGGAGAAATGGAAACGATCCCTTCGAATTTATCTTGAAGCCGCTGATATCACGATTCCAGCTAAAAAGAGAGCTACGTTGCTAGTCCTAGGGGGAGGTGCACTGCAGGAAATATTTTACAATTTGCCTGGAGCAAATGTGGAACCTGGGGAGAATGTCGATATCTTTGAAGTAGCTATTAGTAAGTTAGACGACTACTTCCTCCCCAAACAAAACAAGACCTTTGAACGGCACATCTTCCGTCTTCTTAAGCAAGACGAAGGGGAAAGTTTTGAAAAATTTCTCATCAAGCTAAGAGACCAGGCATCGAAATGTAAGTTCGAAAAAGTTGATGACCACATAATTGACCAAATACTTGAAAAATCTTTGTCATCAGAACTAAGAAAAAAAATGTTAACAATGGGTGATGAAATTACATTAGACAAGGTGATTACTATAGCCAATACCCTAGAAATTGTGAACTACCAACTGAACAGTTATGAACAAAAAGAAAAGAATAAGACAAATGAAGTTAATGCAGTAAAAAGTAGATACCAAGATAATTCAAGATGGACTAAACAAGAAAAAGAGTCGAACGAAGAGAAAAAGATGTCAATTTGTACTAGATGTGGATTATCTGGCCACATTTCTCAAAGTGTTCCTTGCCCAGCGAAAGACAAGAAATGTAACGGCTGTGGAAAATTAGGCCATTACCAAAGATGTTGTAAATCTAAGTTAATTCAAAAGAAACGTAAACTCGCACAAAATCAAGAAAGAGAAAATAATTATAACAAGCGACCACGGAAGGAAACTACAGTAAATTCTTTGGAAAATGAAGTACAATATATATTCAATTTGAATGACGACGCAACAATCAAATGTGAGATAGGAGGAGTAAATTTGGAAATGCTGATTGATTCGGGATGCAAATTAAATTTAATATCTTATAAAACCTGGGAATACTTAAAGAAAAACAAGATAATTTGTGACAAACAAGTAAAAGAACCTAATAAAATATTACTACCTTATGGAAGTAAGACACCCTTACAAATCAAAGGTTCTTTTGAAGCAGAAATAAAAGTAAACGGAAAAATGGAACGCGCCAGTATTTACGTTGTTGAAGATGGATCACGGAACCTACTTGGGAAAGACACTGCTTTACGATTGGGTGTTCTTAGATTAGGCGTGGAAGTAAATCAAGTTGAACTGGAATCAAAAATACCTTTCCCGAAATTCAAAGATATTTCAATTGAGATTCCTATTGATTCATCAGTAAAACCAGTTATACAACCCCACCGGAGAATACCAATACCATTAGAAGAAAAAATAAATAAGAAAATTAAAGAATTACTTGATTTAGATATAATAGAAGAGGTACATGAACCTTCATCATGGGTTTCCCCGATAGTCCCAATTCTTAAGGATGATGGTGATGTACGCTTATGCGTAGATATGCGGCGCGCCAACGCAGCCATTTTAAGAGAAAACCACCCATTACCTTGTATGGAAAACTTATTACCAAAAATAAAGAAGGCACAATATTTCTCTAAACTCGATGTAAAAAACGCATTCCATCAAATAGAGCTACACCCGGATTCAAGATATTTGACGACTTTTATATCATCTAACGGCCTCTACAGATATAAAAGACTTATGTTCGGAGTTACATGCGCTCCAGAACTATTTCAAAAAATCATGGAGAAAATGTTAATAAAGTGCGAAGGAGCTACAAATTTCATCGATGACATATTAATCTGGGGGAGCAACGAGAGAGAACACGACTTGCGACTTTCCAAGGTGATGGAGATATTGCAGCAAAACAATGTTTTGTTAAACCAAGATAAATGTATTTACAAAGTACAGACAATACACTTTTTGGGCCATGAATTAAAACCGGAAGGGGTGAAACCGCTGGCTAAATACATGAAGAGCATAACTGACTTTAGAGTGCCAAAAACCATAGAAGAATTACAAAGTTTTTTAGGTTTAGTAAATTACATTAACAAATGGATTCCAAATTTGGCTACGACGACAGAACCCTTAAAACAAATATTAAGACAGAAACTAGGGAAGAAAGCAAATATAGAAGAATACTGGAAAGACGATCACAATGAAGCATTTGAAAAGTTAAAAGAAATGTTATCTAAAATAAAAACGTTGGGATATTACGACATTAACGACAAGACGCAAGTGATAGCTGATGCAAGTCCTGTAGGACTAGGAGCAGTCTTAGTGCAGATTGATTATAAAGGACCAAGAATTATTGCATATGGAAATAGGACACTCAGTCAATGTGAAAGGAAATATAGCCAAACAGAAAAAGAGGCCCTTGCTCTGGTATGGGCCATCGAGCATTTTAATACCTTTCTTTTTGGTAAAGAATTTGATTTGATAACGGATCACAAGCCATTGGAATTTCTGTTTAGTTCGAAATCAAAACCATGCGCCCGTGTCGAAAGGTGGGTTTTGCGACTTCAGGCGTATCGTTATAACGTAAAATATAAACCGGGTAAGACCAATATTGCGGACCCACTATCGCGGCTATGTAAATACTCGGATCGGTCAATTCAGTCTACAGAAGAGAATTATGTTCATCAGATAGTCGAGCTCGCTAGACCTTGTGCAATCTCAATGCAACAGATAATAAAGCAATCAGAAAGCGATCAGGAAATCACCAGTGTTAAGAAAGGGATTTATAGTCACAAATGGGATGAGTCTGTGAAGATATACAAAATATTTGCGGATGAGTTGTGTTTTTATGAGAATATCCTTTTGAGAGGTAACAGGATAGTTATTCCACAGAACCTAAGGAACCAGGTTTTACTGGCAGCCCATGAGGGCCATCCAGGAATTGTTGCCATGAAGAGTCGGCTTCGTTCTAAGGTTTGGTGGCCTAGAGTAGACAAGGACGTCGAATTGATGGTAAAGAGCTGCAAAGGATGCACCTTGGTTAGCTTACCAAATCCTCCAGCGCCAATGAAACGTCGTGAACTTCCATCCGAACCGTGGGTTGATATTGCAATGGACCTATTGGGGCCATTGCCGAATAATGACTATTTACTAGTAATTATTGACTACTACAGTCGCTATAAAGAGATCAAGATAACCAGGACCATAACGAGCTCGCAAATTATTAAAATCCTTAAAGAACTTTTTAGTCGACTTGGTTATCCACTATCGATCACTGCTGACAACGGCCGACAATTCGTTAGTGAAGAGTTTAAGGATTTTTGCTATAGTTGCAATATTACGCTTTTTAATACGGTGCCCTATTGGCCGCAAATGAACGGAGAAGTGGAACGTCAGAACAAAGACATAGTCAAACGACTCAAAATAAGTTCTAGTGAAAAACGCGATATGAGAGACACATTATATGAATACCTAATGATGTACAACTCCACTCCTCATTCAGTTACGGGAAAGACGCCGTCAGAACTTTTTTTCAAACGAATGAACAGGGATAAAATTCCCATGTTGAAATATTTAAACGATGCGGATGACACTGAAGTTAGAGACCGAGACAAAGTCCAAAAGGAAAAAGGGAAGGAGTATGGAGACCGGAAAAGAAGAGCGGAAAACACAGAATTGACGGAAGGTGAGAAGGTGTACGTAAAAGAAATGGAAAAGACCAATAAGCTCTCAACTACTTTCAACCCTACACCACATGTAGTGGAACAATCAGTAGGTGGGGATATTACAATTAGGAATGAAGAAACTGGACAAAGACTACGAAGGAATGTAATTCATCTTAAGCGTGTTGAAGGACAATGGAAATCAATAGAAGAAGACACCAAGGGAAATGAGAATCAGACAACCGAAGAAAACAAATCGGTATAAATTAAAATTTAATGTCACGGTCAAAGTTGATTATTGTATAAGTAAAATACCAAAAATGATTAAGTTCGATTATTTAAGAGGATGTATGATAAACATTTATAAACAATAAAATTTGTTAAAAAGGAAGGGATGTAGTGTTTGTATCTATGCAATAGATATAATACATTGTCTCATGTACACCAGCAGAGGGGGTAGCTGTCAAACTGACAACTGGCGTTAGACGCGGTGCAGGTTGGACGTGCGCCTGCGCTCGGGGGCTGGCTGTAGCGGTGAGCCAGTGTGACACGTATACTATACATATAGTTAGCTAGTGTTGTGATAGTGATCACTACAGGTGTGTAGGTACTTGTAAAAAAATCCCCTGGTAGACGTAGGTTATACCCGTAGGTAAGTTCGGCGGCGCTCACGCCGGTGTCGGTGCGTAGTGCTGCTCGTAGACCAAGTAACACCGTAGGTAGCTCGTTGATCCATGTACTTGCGTCGGATAGTTTTGCTCTTAATGATGTTTTGAGCAAGCGATGCCATCGTTCGACCATTCCGTTGCTTTGAGGATGATACGGTGTGGTGCGATTTTTCTTGATTCCCATTAGTTTAATTAAATTTTGAAATAACTCACTCTCGAACTGACGACCTTGGTCGCTTGTTAGTGTGGTCGGGCATCCAAATCTTGCTATCCAATGTTGGTAGACGATATCGGCTATTCAAACAGCTGATATTTCGTCGGTAGGGATTGCTTCGGGCCACTTGGTTAGTCTGTCAATCATAGTTACTAAGTAACGATGGCCTTGAGCTGTTGTAGGTAGCGGGCCAACAATGTCGACGTGTACGTGTTGAAAGCGATCGCTTGGCGGGAAATATGAGATGTTCGAGGATGTGTGACGTTGTATTTTGCTTTTCTGACAATGTATACAGGTTCGAGTCCAACGGCTGATGTCAGCGTTCATTGATGGCCAGAAGTATTTCTGCGTTGCAAGTTTGCGAGTCGTGCGCGTACCAGGATGACTGATGTTGTGCACGCTGTTAAAAACTTCTTGTCTGTAATCTTCTGGTATATACGGGCGTATATACGGTGTAGATGTTTCGCAGTATAACTCGACATCTGTGTTTGGTATTATTATTTTCTTGAGATTGATGTTGTTTTCTTCCAGTAATTGTTCAATGTTGCTGTCCTTGTCTTGCGCGCTGGCTATGTCCTTGAAGTTTATCGCAGATGGGCATGAGATTGTTTCTATGCGGCTGAGTGTGTCGGCGACGATGTTTTGTTTACCGCTCACGTGACGTATGTCGGTGGTAAATTCGCTGATAAACAAAAGTTGTCTCGTTCGTCTCGGTGTTTCTGTATTCGATTGTGTTTTTGTCATTATGAATGTTAGCGGCTTGTGGTCCGTAAATATGATGAGGTGGCGTCCTTCGAATGTCTTGCGAAAATGTTTGACTGCCATGTAGATTGCGAGTAGCTCTCCGTCGTAGGTAGAATACTTCTTTTGCGCGTCATTGAATTTCTTGGAATAATATCCGAGCGGCTGCCATGTTTCGTTTACGTATTGTTGTAGGACGGCGCCAGCTGAGTTGTCGGATGCGTCGGAAAACAAAGCAAGTGTAGCTTGATGTGATGGGTGAGCAAGTAAAGCTGCTTGTATGATGCTAGCTTTACATTGCTGGAACGCTTGAGTTGCTTCGTCGGTCCACGTGATCTGAGTTTTGTCTCGCTTCTTTACATTGTGTAGGTATGCATTGAGTGGTGCCTGTAGTACTGCGGCGTTGGGGATATGATCGCGATAGAAGTTGATCATTCCGAGAAATCTTCTTAATTCTTCGATTGTAGTCGGTTGAGGGTAATCGGTAATTGCTTGGATTTTATGTTGCGGTGGTTTGATGCCTTCCTTTGCTACCGTGTAACCTAGGAACTGGACTTCTGATTTGCCTAAGTTGCATTTGGTGGGGTTGATGGTGATGCCATTGTCTTCTAATCGCTTCAGTACGATTTGGAGGTGTTCTCTGTGTTGGTCTTCGTTTTCTGATGCTAATAATACGTCATCGATGAATGGGAAGACAAAATCTAATCCTCGTAGTACTTCATGGATATAACGTTGAAACGTTTGTCCCGCGTTCTTCAAACCAGGGCACATACGTGGGAATTCAAATAATCCCATCGGGGTTATTATGGCTGTCTTCTGGATGTCTTCTTCTCTTACGCTCAGTTGTTGGTATGCGCGGTTGAGATCTAATGTTGAGAAGATAGTTTTTCCGGATAATTGATGAGTGAAGTCCTTGATGCGTGGGACGGGGTAGCGATCTGGTATGGTGCTGGAATTGAGTCGACGATAGTCACCACAAACTCTAATATCGCCATTTTTCTTAGGGACGATGTGTAGAGGTGATGACCATGGGCTTTTGCTAGGTCTGCATAATCCTTGTTCGATCATATTTTCGAATTCTTTCTTCACTGTTTCGAAGAGATGTGGTGGTATCGGTCGGGCTCGGCTGTGTACTGGTGGTCCTGTTGTTTCGATAAAATGTTGCACTTGGATATCGGAGTTTAATTGCATCGATGTCAATCTGGTTATGCCGGGATACTGGGCTAATATGTCGTGGTATGCCTGTGACATATCTATGCTGCGTACGGTGGGCACGCTTGATACTCGTAGCGGGGCGTTTACCTTTAAACTCGTCACACCATCGATTAATCTTCGGTTTTTCAAGTCGACGATGAGTTGGTGATGTTTGAGGAAATCGGCTCCAAGTATGGGTTTTGTAACGTCAGCTACGATGAATTTCCACAAGTACGGACGGCGTAAATTTAGATCGAGTGTTAATGTTTTCTCGCCATACGTAGCTATAGTTGTGTTGTTCGCTGCGTATAGCTGGAACGGTAATGGCATTGGTATTTGTCCCTTTTTCTTCGGTAGCACGGATATGTTTGCTCCAGTGTCAACTAAGAAGGAGTGTTTCGAGGTTTTGTCAGTGATGTATAGGCGGTGGGACTTTTCTTGAACGTCAGTGTCCGCCATTGCCAACGTTCCGTCTAGTTTTCCGGGTTTTGCTTCTTGAACGAGCAAGGCGATGTACAACGTCTAGCTTGTTCTTTGAAACGGCGGTGATAATAACAGAATGGAGATGGGGAAGCTTCTCGGCTGCGTGGTCGTGATGTGCTGCGGTTACGAGATTGGTAACGATTGCGGCGATAGTTGTTGTTGTTGTGGTATTGTTTTGTTCTCAACTCGGCTATTTCTAGCGACAACTTCCTTATTTCGCTGATAAGGTACTGCGTATCTGCCTGCGGTGCGGATGGTGCTGGTGGTGCTGGTGCATGCACGGCTGCGACTTCTGTTGCTGCTGTCTGCTCCATTATTTTATCTGCGAGTAGTGCGAGTTCGTCGAGTGCTGTCTTTATGCTGAACGTTTCGCTGACTGCGAGGACTGAGCGGACGTGTGATGGGAGGTGATTGGTCCACATAAGTCGCAGAGTGGATTCTGGAATTTTATCTGCGGCGAGGTTTCGCATGCGGCGGAGTAGTTGCGTCGGCTTCTGGCCTCCGAGTTCCATCTCGGACAGCAATTTTTGAAATTGACGGCTGTCTGATTCCTCGTAGGTGGATCTGAGCCTTTCTTTGATGGCCTTGTATTGGTCCGTCTCTGGTGGATTGTACAGTAGGTCCTGCTCGACGTCTTGTCGCTCGAGCTGTGCAATGACCATCTGTGCGAGCTGGCCCTGGCCTTTCTTGAGGTCGTTGGTGGCTGCTTCGAAACTGATGAACCAGAGTCGTGGTCGATCGCGCCAGAAAGGTGGAATGCGCATGTTGAGAGATATACCGGCAGCTTCCGCCTTCGGGACTGTGTTTGGTGATGAGCTGGATTGTTCTTCCGATTGGCAGGGATTCGACATTTTGGATTGTGATTCGGCGATGTTGGCTGAGCTTCGGTTATCTTAACTTTCTTCACTGTGTTTAAGGCATGGGGTCACCACTTTGGAGGCACGGAGTTATCAGAAGGTTGAAGAAAATACTCGTTGATGTGTGGATGTGTAAGATGTATATTTTGGTAAAATAAAGCGACTTATATACTATTTACAATATATGACCTAACCAATAAAAACATGTACAATAAATTAGTCTAGCATTTACAAAAAATATAACGAATAAAAATAACGCATTTCTAGCCAATCACACGACAGCGGATTGTTGTCAAATGGTTTCCGCACGGTGTCGCCTGTGTGTTAGTGAGCGCGGCGCGGCGTGCGCACCGAAAGCATAAATACGGGTGCCTAGTAATTCGCGCTTCCTTTCCGAGGCGGCCAACGTCGTGTGCAGATCTGTGTTCGTGAACTTATCGGGCGCGGCGATAGAAGATAGGAAGACGCCGCGAGCCGAAGTTGGACGACACCGGTGTTGCTGGAAAACACAATGTCGGCGTGTGGCATCTGCTGTCCTGATACTCCTATTTCTCTCAGCTCGTCAAAGCGTGGCGTCAGCTCTCTTCAGGGCTGTTCGCTTCCGTGTTTCTCTAACAGATGTCTAAAACGTGGTAGTGTGCCATGATGAATTATGGCTACTCCTGTTTCTCTAAGAGAGGTCTAAAACGTGGTATATTGCGCCATGATTAACCATGGCTACTCCTGTTTCTCTAAGAGATGTTCAAAACGTGGTAATGTGCTAGTATGATTGTTGTGGCTACAGTTGGTGTTTACCCACAACAATCATCATAGCACTCATCATAGCTGGTTTTCGGAAACACTTCCCCACCACTGGCTCCAGGCGTTTATGTCTCCACCCACTAAGATGTTATTTGTGTGCAGTTTTTGTATAGTATTATGTGTCTCGGAAAGGTACGGTTCTATTTCCTGGTCACCCTCAAAATAGACCGATAGCACTCCCAAGCTGAGCTGGCCCGCCTTCAGCAGGACGGCGGCTACGTTCTCGGTCACAAGCTGGGGGTCGTGGATGACCTCCAGGCTGCTCCCGAACACGACGATCGCCGCCTTTACTGGTTTCTGACGGTTGAGGCTGCACTGGATGACTTGCGTGCCGGGGCATTGTTTCATCACACCTGTTCTTCCAACATAGGGCTCTTGAACGAGTGCTACTGAAACTCCCTTTGCCTGAGCCGCCAAATGTAGTTCTTCTGTGGCCAGCTTGGAGCGCTGAAGATTGACTTGGATGAACTTCAATCTTGCTGTCGGTCTTGTTGCGCTTTCGGGGGTGACTGGTTGAGTATTTTGTGTGTTCTCCTGGTCGCCCTTAGCAATAGGAAACGCGCGACCTCGCTATTCCATCCCATTTTTGGCGTTCCTGGCAGTCTTCGCTGAACGCTGTGTGTGCCAGCAAGTTGGTGAGGGTGGGGGGAGGGGGGGAGGTGGTACCCTTGGCGGGGTCCTGAAATTCCGAGTCGGATGAGCCCAAACTCGTTGGGGGTAGGACTGAGGGTTAAGGAGTTCCCTCGGGGCTAACCTGATGTTGAGCCGTGTGGTCTTCACTCTGGTGGGTCGTCTGCAGGCACATTCCTCGGCCGGCTTCGGAGTCTCCAGTAAGGGCTGGGATGGCTGTCTGTACGTCACGCCTCGTGTCGTAGAAACACGTGGTATCAAAGTGAGGTTATTTTGGCGATGAAAACCACGTGTTTTTGACGATTTTCGCACCTTAATAGCTTCCAGACCCCTGCTCCGATTTGGCTGATCCTGATGTCGCTGGATAGAGCTCTGCCGCGTATCTCTGCACAATTGTTTGCAGCACGATTCCACTAACCTTCTATGTGTTATTCACCACTAAAGTTCCGAAGGTCCTGCTCCGCAACCCAGCGAGACAGACACTTGCCCACACGTATCCTGGTGGTTTGACACTGCACAATTTCACTGGCAACTGTTATGCACTCGTAGCTCGACGCGTGTAACATTAGCGTTTTTTTTTTTTTTTTTTTTTTTTTTTTTTTCGCGGAGCTCATATTGACGGTGCGATGTCTTATCGGTTACTGGGTTAAGGTTAGGTTAGGTTAGGTTAGGTTTTTTTTTTTTTTTTTTTTGTTTTGGCAGGAGTGGGAAATCCTCATGGACGCCCAGACTGGCTCACTTATGAGCCAGTCTGGGCAGTGCCGGACTCTTACCGGCTAAAACCCACTCCTGCCTTTCTAAGTGTCCCCCTGACATAGTCAGAGACCTTTTAAGGTTATATAGGATTTATGTGCCTTTTCTATTTATTTGATTTTTCTGTTTTATGATGAGGTTTTTATTACTGTTTTATCAACGTCTGTTTAATTTAATCACTTATTTATAGAGTATATGTCTGGTTTTAAATTGAGTTTATTTATTAAAAATCTGAATATTTAGTATGCTTTGTCTGTATATATATGTATATATTAAAAGCATATCATTATGTTTCCTTATTTATTTTTATTACCTTTGTTGCTATGGCCTTGCAGTAATCTATTAAAATTTTTCTGTGTTTTCCGTTAGTCATTATTTTCCCAATGTTGTTCGTATTTATTAGTCTCAATTTTCATTTCCGCTTCCAGGCGTTCCGCTCCGAAAACAGGACATTCCGTCAGAATGTGTGGAACCGTTTGCAGCACATCCGGCTCACAGATGCACGATGGGCTCACCTTACACCTAAAGCGATGCAGGTATTCGGAGAACCCACCGTGCCCAGTTAAGATCTGTGTTACCACTCCGGTCGGCTGCATTCTGCTTACGATCCTGAAGGCATCTATCGCGTCCGGGAGGAACATCTTCGTGACGGAGGCTGTTTTGCCGTTTTTGTATCTCCGGTTCCACTCGTCGAGCGACTCCATACGGATCGTCCGCTTGACGAATGAAACCGGGCAGCGGTCATAGTCCGGCTTCTTTTTGGACCTGAGTGCAGCCTCTTTCGCAAGGTGGTCCGCGCGTTCGTTGCCCCGCAGCCCAGCGTGAGCCTTTACCCAGAATAAGGAGACATCTTTGCCCTGGGATAAAGCCGCGCCCACGTTTGCTCTCGCTTCCACCGCCAAGGCGTGGAGGGAACCTTGGTTCGTGACTGTTTGAAGTGCCGCCTTTGAGTCACTATAGATTCCGAAGGTTCCCTCCTTGCGCTTGAGGATTTCCCTCGTGGCTACGCATATGGCCAGGAGTTCCGCCTGGTAGACCGTGCAGAACGACGGCAAGCTAAGCTTCAAGGACTTGATCTCAGCCTCACCGTCCCACAATGACAGTGCTGCCCCGACCCTGCCCTCGATCCTGCTGCCGTCGGTGAAAAACCGGACCGCCTGGTTGTTGTGGGTGTCCACAAGGGACTGGTCTTCCAGACTCATGAACGCCATGGCCGTATGTTTCGCCGGATGAGGAGTCTCCGCAAAAGCCACCACACGCTCCACTTCCCTGCCCGCAAGGGCTGGCCGGGGTACCCCTCTCTTTGCCTCATACAGAGCGGCTGCTTCTTGTATACGGAGGTCGAGTGGTAGTATCCCAGCCAGCACCAGGGACGAGTTCAGCGAAACGGTGCGGTAGGATTTGCAGAGCTTTTGGGCGAATCCTCGCTGGACTGTGTTGAGCATTTTCTGCACTCCAACCTTCCTGGTTGCCGGCGCCCATGCACTCGCCGCGTACATCACCACCGGCTCCACCGCCGCCGTGTAGATAGTCCGTATGACCTCCGGGTGCAGACCCCAGCTCACTTTAGCCGCTCTAGAGAGCTGCTTGTAAATATTTGCAGCTTTCCTGCATACGTTAGCTGCGTGGGTGTTGAAAGTGAGCTGGTGGTCTATCGTGAGCCCCAGTATTTTTATTTCCTTAGACATGCCAATGTCGACGCCGCCCATGCTCAGGAGTGGGACATCGTACTTTAGCTTCCTGGTTACTACCATCGCACAAGTTTTGTGTGGCGCAAATTTCAGCTTGTTTCGGATGCCCCACCCCCGAACATATTCGAGGGCGGCATTGGCACGTCTCTGGACCTCCAAGCCTGTGTCACCGTCGAAGATCATGACCACGTCGTCGGCGAAAGCCTGGCAGTGATCCCCCCGCTCTTCCAGCCCCTTTAGCAGAGGGTCCAACAACAAGTTCCAGAGGATCGGACCGCCTATCGACCCCTGGACACATCCTTTGCTGGTTGTCCTGTGACACTCAGCTCCGGCATACCTAACTCGGACACTCCTATCAGTCAGGTAGCTGTCCAGCATCCGTCTGAGATTCACCGGGCACCTTTCCTCAGCCAGTCTGGTCCTGATTGCCGGCCACCACGCGCTGTCGAAGGCTCCCTCTATATCCAGGGATACAACAGTGATCAGCTTCCTTTGGTTCAGCTTTGTTTTGATGTGTTGGACCATAGTATAGAGGGAGTCCTCGGTGCTCTTCTGGGGCATGAAACCAAACTGACGAGTACTCAACCGCGGGATCAGATGCCACTTCAGCCTAGCTACCAACATTTTTTCGAGTATTTTGCCCAGGACTGGCAGGAGGCCGATCGGCCTGTAGGACTTTGGGGTGGTGTAACAGTCCTTTCCCGGCTTCCGGAGTATCACTACTGTGGCCACCTTCCAGGCTCCGGGGAAGTGGCCCTGCTCGAGGCACTTGTTGGCCAGCGCAAGAAACATCCCCGGGTCCCGGAATATCACTTGGGCACAGATATCGGCTGTGAAACCATCCGCCCCCGGTGCCTTCTTCGGGTTGAAGCCTTCCACCGCGGTTTTTAGCTCCTGAAGTGTAAACGGTGGATCATGGTGTTCATCATGCGTCCACTCGTTTACACGACTGGCCGCTTCTCGCGTCCGACGGTGGTCGTCATCGTCTTCCTCTTTCAGGTCTTCGGGGTAGAAGGTCTCCGCCAGCAGTAAAGCCGAGTCCTCGCCGTCGAGTGACACCCCATCCTTCAACAACGGCAAGTCCTCATGTCTTTTTGCGGTCCGTCCTATGACCCTGTAGATGCCCTCCCATACACCTTCATTGGTTTGTTTTTCACAAAACTCCTTCCAGCTTGCAATCTGCGCCTTTTTGGCTTGGGACTCATAGTTATTCTTCGCTTGCAGGTACTCCTCGACGACTCCCGATCTCCGAACTGGTGCGGCACAACGAACGCGGCGCCTCTTCGTGTTGACCTCATTCATCATATCAGCGAGCTCGTTTGACCACCACGGCATTGCAAGTGTGTCGTTATTTTTAATCTTTGCCAAAGTTTCATCACATGTTTCCTTAATAATTTTGATGTAATCGTTAACGCTATTTTCTAATTCTGTTTTATTACTGATTCTATTTATTTTTTGGCTCAAGTTAAAGTCTATTGTTAATTGGGCCAATTTCTCATGAAATTGGCTCCAATTCGTTTTCTTGGTGTTAAAAATTCTAGTGGTCCTTTTGATGTGTGTCCCTTTGGCTTTCCGAAGATTAATTTGGAACACAATACCGTTGTGGTCCGAGCTCGTGATGCCTTCCTCAACACTCCAGTTTTCGACCAGGTCCAACACATCCGTTGAACACGCCGTTACATCAACGAAGCTGGTGTATGATTTGCCTCCCCTGATGGTGTCGAAAGTTGGCGTGTTTCCGACGTTGAGCACCTGCAAGCCCATTTCATCCAGCGTACCCGACATTTCCTCACCCCTGCCATCTGAAACCAAACCGCCCCACCAGGTGCTCTTCGCATTTGCGTCACCTCCCATTATAATTCGGGTAGGGCCCATTTCCTCACGAATCTGCAGAAGCTGCTCCAGGTATGGTTGTATGGGCTGGTCCGGTTCAAAATAGAAGGAGACTACTGCAATTTCCCAGGCGCTGGTTCGGATCCTCACCACCGTGATGTTATTGGTGGTGAGTTTTGGACACTGTATGACGTCAAGGTCTTTATCGAAGACGACTACTGCCGCCTTCACAGTTCCGCTACCTTGTTCCGCGCACTGGTAGACTCTCGCTCCCCGGTAGTCTCGCATCCTTCTAACCGCACCCACGTATGGCTCCTGGAGCAGTGCGACAGCGTACTTTCACTCACTTGCCACTATCATGAGCTCCTGGGTCGCGAGGTTCTTCCTCTGCAGATTCGCTTGGATCACCTGGTAGTTTGAGCGGGCAGGGTGAGTTCGAGTCCCATTCGCTGGAGTCGTGTTTCCTGGAAACGCTGGAGCCACCTCAGCAGTACGCCACCGACAGGCGCGCCAATGCGTCCCATTTCGCGCGTACCGGGCACTCTCTGTTGAAGGCGTTGTGGTCGTTTTTGTCCAATTTTGCCAACAGGCAATTGTGGCACTTCGGCGCTTCCGCTGCCAGCCGTGACGGGCAGTCAGCCTGCAAGTGCGGGTCGCCGCAGTGGATGCAGAGGTCAGCGGGCTGCGTGCACAGTTTTCGGCTATGGCCGAAGCGCAGACAGCGAGTGCACTGCACCAGTGGCGACTGATCCTGCACTCGCACTCGCTGTAGGTCGATGTGCACGCGACCCGCCATAGTCAGCCTCTGCCACACCGTAGGGGACACCTGCAGGATGACGTGGCATGTGTGGGGGTTCCTCGTCTTACGACGGTACTTCACCCCCAACCTCAGATCCCCCACAGGTATGTCCCCGATCAGGTGGGCGTTCTGGCGTTGTAGCGCTTGTATGACCTCCACATCGGAGTGGCAGGAGAGAACGTCCCAAAGAATGAGGAGTGGGTCCTTATTCTTTACCTCCTCTACCACCAGGTTCCCCACTTTCCTTATTCTCTCCGCCACCCTGGTCAGCTCCTCTCTGGTTTTAAAACCCACGACCACCTTTTGGTCCCTCGCTTTGCGGAGGCGCTCCACTCTCGTGCCTTCGTTTCTGGCATCGACCGCCGTCCTGAGCTTTTCAATGACCTCTTCACCGGTGTCCTGTTCATTGACGGATGATACGACCACCGAATGAAGAGGCTCCTGGATGTGCTGTTTCGGGCCGGAAGCCATTTCCGCGAAGGTTGGGCCCTGGCCTGCGACATAGCGAGGGGCCTGTTGCAGACGCTCCGACAGAACCCGTGTGTGCTGTTGGCACTCCTCCAACGCCTGTTTGTGCTGTTGAAGGTTCGCCGTGAGCTGCTTCATGAGCTCCGTCGGCTCGTCTGTGGTTGGTCTTTGGTCATTCCGGGACTTTTCGGGTTCATCGACCACTTCAGCTCCTTTTCCCCTCTCGACCTCCGCTTCCTTCACCAGCTGGTACAATCTCTCGACTGCTTTTGTTATTTCGTCCTTGATCTCTTTTTTCAGATTTCGGGAACTTAAAAGCTGGATCTTTGCTTTTGAGAGACACGCCTTTGCCTCCGTGGTCCTGTTTGCGTACCTCACGGGTTGCACATCTCGTGGCGAGCTCTGTTCGGTTCCCTCAGGCAGCTTCGGTCCATCAAGCCTAGTCTGGTGAGCGAGCGTTAATTTGGACTTTACTACTTTCGGGGGAGTGGCTGTTAGGGCCCTTTTCGGTGGAGTTGGAGTTTTGAGGGGTCGGGACCGGAGTCCCTCAGCCTCCCACTCCCCAACACTACGTCTGACCGACGGGCCAGCCTGTGCCTGCTGAGGCCTCCCCGCGTCCGTACTCTGTTCCGAGGTCTTTGGCTTGTTCACCGGTGTCCTTATGCCAAACATCTTGGCTGGGTTCGGGTTTGGGACTACGGACTGTCGAGTTTAGCGGGGGACACTTGTGTCTGTACTGATCCCTGTAAAGGGGGAATCAGCCGGAAATATAATTTATAAAATGCGAGTCCTATGACGGAGGACTCGGTCAGGTGAGTTAAAAGGAGATATCAATAAAATTCCTTCAAAGACGCTAATTATCACAAAAAACCAATTATTCTTCCAAACTACTAACAGGTTTTGATATAAATGTAGTTGGATGACCCAAAATTACAAACAAATTTTTTCACCAAAACTGAAAAGTTTACCTGGCCAGTGCCAAAAGGGTGGGTGGGAGGGATTGGTTAGGTTAGGTTAGGTTAGGTTTACGACAGTTGGGGTGCATGTTGAAGAGCCTCCTCGTGGCGCACTCTGGGCAACGTCGGCTCCAAGTGCCCACCTGGTTTTGGTGGACACTTGGGGCTGGCGGCTAATCTTCAACAAACGGGGAAGGGTCATGGTTCCAGTCACCGATCATCCTCGATGGTCGTTGAAGGGAACCTGGCTACGGTCATTACGTCTACTCCCCCTCTGCTTACAGAGGGAGGCGAGTGGGCGTAGACTGGGGAGGGGCGGTTCGCGCCGCTGCACTCACGAGAGTGTGGGTAGTGGAGGGTGTCCATACCCGCGCTGCGTCTGTCCGGTATCCGGCGGCAGCGTGGGGACGCTGGGGCGACGGTTGGTTCTGGCCAGCCGTCGGCCACCCCGTAATCCTGAGCTCAGGACCGGGGGTCCGGGCCACTGAGGCCCGGGCTGCGAGGAAGACAACCTCTCTAAAAAATTACCCCAATCCCAAGGTCTAGCGTGCCGAGGGGATGAATGGCCGGAGGGTATCCGGTCGTTAGCGCGGAGAAAAGGGACCTCACCCTTTAAAAGGAACAAAAAAATGAATAACAAGGCTATTGGAAATATTCCCCAGGCGGGTACCCTCCTACACAAGGAGGGTCAATCCCGCCCTTCTTCGGAAGGCAGCCCCACCGTATCTGGGGGGGGCACCATTAGTCTCGCGGGCCGGCAGACCACCGCCGACCTGCGTCCACCAAGTCCTGCGTCGCAAAAGGAGCTCCGGGTCAGCCTGGAGCGCCTGTGCGACGCAGAGGAGGTACCGCTTGCCGTCATTGACGGCAACAAGAGCCGAGGAGGCTCATGTCCTGGAAAGGACCTAGGGCGGAAGCGCTTGCGAAGCGGGGATTCGGGGTCGATGGGCCTCTCCTCCAGTGAGGAGAACCTGTCGGCCCCCAAAGTGCCAACGGCACAGAGAGGGCGGGGTCGCGCGGTGGCGGGGGGAGCTCCCGCTCGGTTGCCGAGCCGTGACCGAGCGGGTCGCTTCCTGCCGATGTCTCGGCCCGCTACACCGGTTCCCGCAGAGCGTCCTGCGGAGACCGTGGAAAGCGACCCCGGGACCTCGGTAATGGACCTGAGCGAGGACTCCTCGTCCTCGCTCCTGTCCTTGCTGGGGTCCAACAAGGCGGAGGCGAATGCCGCAAAGCGGGCGCAGCGGAAGGCGGTGGCGGCTGACGAGGTCAGCGAGATGTCACGGCTGGCCCGAGAGCGGCGCTCTGCTCAGGCGGCTGCCGGTGAGAGCCTGTCGGCGGTGGCGCTCAGTCGCCAAGTTTTGGACGGCGTGGACGTCGTCCTGAAGGTTGCCACTAAATCTGGCAGTCTGAAGGGCACGTTCACGCGCGCTCTAAAAGAGGCGGCTGACGGCATCAAGGAGGCAGTTGGGGTCCTCCTTAGCCGTACCAGCACGGAGGAGACGGCGAAGTTGTGGGAGGAGAACGGCCGTCTCCGATCCGAGCTGGAGGACCTCAAGCGGGAGCTTGCCGCGCAGAGGGCCGAATGGCAGCAGAGGCGTCCTGCGGCCACCGGCTCCGCTCCCGTCGCTGCCCCGCCACCGTCGGCCCCGTCGTCAGTTCCTACCCCCGCCGTGCATGCGGATGCGGAGATCGAGAAGATCGTTCGCATCTGCATGCTGCAGTGCGGGGGTATGATGAATGCCCGTCTGCAGGGTCTGGAGTCGAGGCTCCTCCCTGCAGAGACTCTCCGGCCACCGCTCGCTGCAGATAGGCGGAGACAGGAGGAGCCCGCCAAGTCGGGCCCGGCAACGGCAGCCGGAAAGCCCAAGGGGGGCAAAAAGCCCAGGAAGTCCGGGGAGGGCGCGTCCGCGCCAATTTCCCGGACGACCGCACCCCCGGCGACCGTACCTTCGGCGACCGCGTCCACGTCTACGGCAGAGACCTGGACGACGGTCGTCAAGAAGGGTCGCCGTAAGACGGCGCCGCCGCCGCCTGTACCCGCTGGAGCACCGACATCGGCACCGAAGAAGGCTCAGGGGCCGTCTAGGGTCAGAGCCCCACGCTCCGCGGCTGTAGTGATCACGCTGCAGCCCGGAGCCATAGAAAGGGGCCTGACATATAAGGCGGTCCTGACGGAGGCGAGAGCCAAAGTCGCGTTCCCCGACCTTGGCACACCAACCGGCTTCAAGATGAGGCCGGCAATGACGGGGGCGCGGCTGTTTGAGGTGTCGGGTGCCTCGAGCGGCGAAAAGGCGGACATCCTGGCCGCCAAGCTGAGGGAGGTCCTCAGCGCGGAGGACGTTCGAGTGTCCAGACCGGTGAAGACCGCAGAACTTCACATCGACGGTCTGGACGACTCGACGACTCCGGCCGAGGTCGTGGCGGCCGTCGCCCGAGTCGGCGGATGTTCGCCCGACGACGTGCGGACGGGCGAGATTCGCGTCGACGCTTCCGGGCTCGGCGCGACGTGGGTGCGGTGCCCGGTGGCGGCGGCGTACAAAGTCGCCGACGCTGGGCGTCTGTTGGTGGGTTGGGTGGCAGCGAGGGTGAAGCCGCTGCAACCCAGGGCCTTGCGGTGCTACCGCTGCCTTGGCATTGGACATGTCAGGGCACGGTGCACCGCCGAAATTGACCGCAGCGATCTTTGCTATCGCTGCAGTCAGGCCGGCCACAAGGCAGCCCAGTGCTCCGCGGCGCCAAACTGCAGCCTCTGTACAGCTGCAGGGAGGCCCGCCGGGCACAGAGCGGGCGGAAAGGCCTGTGGCGCGCCCGCCCAGACTAAGAAGAGAAGGGGTGCCATGGCTGCCGGGGGCTCTTTACCCCCCCCTCAGCCTGGCAGCCCTTCGGCCGACTCCCGGCCTAGGAATGGTGTTGTGGAGGGAATGGATTGCGCATAAATGGCGCTCTACCATTTCCTCCAGGGCAATATCAACCACTCTGCTAGAGCTCAGGATCTCTTGCTCCAGAGCATGGCAGAGTGGTCGATCCAGGTGGCTGTGGTCGCCGAACCGTATTTCGTCCCCCCCAGGGATAACTGGGTGGGAGACCTGGACGGTTTGGTGGCCATCATTGGCGGGGCTCTCGTCAACCCGTCCCGAGGTCACGGCTGGGTAGCCGCCCTCGCGGACGGCATTGGCACTGTTGGCGCGTATTTCTCGCCCAACAAGAGTCTCGCCGACTTCGAGAGGTTCCTTGTCGAGTTGGGTGCCGTCGTGGGCCGACTCCACCCTCGCCCGGTGCTGTTACTGGGGGATCTCAACGCCAAGTCTGCGGCTTGGGGGTCCCCTGTGACCGACGCTAGAGGCGAGGTGCTGGAGGAGTGGGCGGTCACGACTGGGCTGACCGTCCTGAATCGGGGCTCGGTCCACACGTGCGTGCGGCAGCGGGGCGGGTCTATAGTGGACGTATCGTTCGCTAGCCCCGCTGTCGCGCGTCGTGTCCGCGACTGGCGTGTCGCCGTGGAGGTGGAGACGTTGTCGGATCACAGATACATCCGCTTCGACGTCTCCGCCCAGACCGCGGCCGCACGCGGTTCACCGGCCCCGCGAACGGACGGTCCGCGCTGGGCGCGTAAGCGCATCGACAGGGAGCTTCTCGAGGAGGCCGCTATTGTCCAGGCCTGGTGCCGGGAGTCGGCAACGAACGGACCCGTCGACGTCGAGCAGGAGGCGCTGTGGTTCCGCGGGGCGATGACGCAAATCTGCGATGCGTCAATGCCCCGGGTCCACGCACAGTCTGCAAGGCGCCAGGTGTACTGGTGGACCGCCGAGATCGCGCAGCTGCGCGTCGCGTGCGTGGCGGTCAGGCGCCAGTACACCCGATACCGGAGGAGACGTCGTCGGGTCCCTGACGAAGAAGCCGCGCTGTATGAGGTGTACCGCGCGGCGAAGGGGACTCTGTGGCTGGCCATCGGCGAGGCGAAGACGCGAGCCAGGGAGGAGATGTTGGAGACTCTAAACGGGGATCCGTGGGGGCGCCCTTATCGCGCGGTTCGAGGGAAACTTCGAGCCGCAGCGCCCCCGCTTACGGAGAGTCTCCAACCGGAGCTGCTGGAGGAAGTGGTCGCAGCCCTCTTCCCGGCGAGAGCGGAGCATACGCTGCCGCCGATGGCTCTGTCCACAGCCACAGAGCCCACGGAGGAGAACGCCATCAGCGTCCCAGAGGTGACACAGGCAGAGATGGGGGCAGCCGTGATGCGGCTCCGGGCCAAGAACGTGGCTCCGGGGCCCGACGGGATCCACGGCTGCGCGTTAGCCCTCGCTCTGAAGGAGCTCGAGCCCCAACTGAGAGGACTCTACACAGCGTGTCTTGAGCAGGGCCAGTTTCCTTCTTTGTGGAAATCTGGTCGTCTGGTCCTGCTCAGGAAGGCGGGGCGCCCTGCGGACTCGTCGTCCGCGTACCGGCCCATAGTGCTGCTAGACGAGGTGGGTAAGCTTTTTGAGCGAGTAATCGCAGCCCGCCTCGTCGGCCACTTGTGCAGAGAGGGGCCGGACCTGGACGACAGTCAGTTTGGGTTTCGGCATGGGCGCTCCACCGTACACGCTGTGTCGCGAGTGAGAGTCCTGGCGGAGGAAGCGGTGTCCCGGGGCGGGGTGATGTTGGCGGTGTCCTTGGACATCTCCAACGCCTTCAACACCCTGCCCTGGAGTTGTATTCGGGAGGCACTGCGGTATCATGGGGTGCCTCCCTACCTCCGCCACATCGTTGGGGCTTATCTGTCGGAGAGGTGTGTCACCTACATGGGACGCGATGGCGGAAACCAGCGCCGCATGTCGTGCGGCGTTCCCCAGGGCTCGGTCCTAGGACCGCTCCTGTGGAACGTCGGGTACGACTGGGTGCTGAGGGGCGAGCTCAGACCGGGGGTAGACCTGACGTGTTACGCGGATGACACGCTGGTCACTGCCCGGGGGAGCTCGCACAGGGAAGCAGCGTTGCTGGCGACGGCTGCGGTCTCACAGGTGGTGGGCCGCATACGTCGCCTAGGCCTGGAGGTGGCCCTCAGCAAGTCGGAGGCCATGGTGTTTCATGGCCCCCGGCGGGCGCCGCCGCCCGGTTCACACATCGTGGTCGGGGGGGCTCGGATCGCTGTCGAGTCTACCATGAAGTACCTAGGATTGGTGCTCGACAGCCGGTGGGATTTTGGCCCCCACTTCCGGCGGCTGGCGCCCAAGTTGTTGGGCGCGGCTGGGGCGCTGTCAACGCTGCTTCCCAATCTGGGGGGCCCGAGCGCCGCCTGTAGGCGGCTCTACGTGGGGGTCGTGCGATCGATGGCCCTGTATGGGGCCCCGGTGTGGGCCTCTGACCTGACGGCCGGCAGTATCGCGGTACTGCGGAAACCGCAGAGAGCGATGGCCGTCAGAGTCATCAGAGGATATCGCACGATCTCCTACGAGGCGGCCTGCGCACTGGCCGGATCCCCGCCCTGGGACCTAGAGGCGAAAGTACTCGCGTCACTGTTTCGGTGGCGCGAGGAAGCGAGGGCGCGGGGCGAGCGACCGATGCAGCGACACATGGAGCTGCGTCGGTCTCAGCTTCGCGAGGTCCTGGTGGCGGAGTGGCGGGACAGGCTCACACGCCCTACCGCCGGCCTCGTCACCATCGAGGCGGTCCGGCCGGTGCTCGAGCGCTGGCTCGGGAGGAGGCACGGCTCCCTGTCGTTTCGGGTGACGCAGGTGCTCTCGGGGCATGGTTGCTTCGGGAAGTACCTGTGTCGCATAAACAGGGAGCCGGACGCCCGGTGTCACCACTGCGTCGACTGTCGGGAGGACACGGCGCGGCATACGCTGGCAGAGTGTGCCGCTTGGGAGGAGCCGCGCCGTGCCCTCATCTCAGAAGTAGGCAGTGACCTGTCGCTGCCGGCCGTGGTCGAGTCGATGGTCGGCAGCGAAGAGTCCTGGGACGCGGTGGTTTCCTTCTGCGAAACGGTCGTCTCGCAGAAGGAGGCTGCGGAAAGGGAGAGGGAGATCTCGTCCTCTCACCCGGCCCGCAGCAGGCGCACCGGGCGTCGGCGGAGGGCGGATAACGCCCTCTTCCAGCCCCCCTAAATGGGTCCAGGGGCGACGGACTTGGGGACGTCCGTCGCCCCCCACACATCAGGACCCGAGATGGCGGCGCGTAGTGTTCCACGCGCGCCTCTCTTAGACGTCGCGGGGGGAGTCAAACACCTCACTCCCCCCCCTGACTCGAGGAGGCCCGCTGCGGCGGGCCGGCACCAGTCGGGGGTTGCGGAAGGATCTTACGTTCCCGCGACCCCCGGCGTAGGTGAGAGATGGAACACTGGGGTGGTTTTTAGTCAGTAAGAGTCTGACAGACCCCGTCGCCCGCCCCAGGGCGGCGGACATCCATGAGGATTTTCCACCCCGGAACAAAAAAAAAAAAAAAAAAAAGGTTTACGACAGTCAGTTCGGGTTTCGGCATGGGCGCTCCACCATACACGCTGTGTCGCGAGTGAGAGTCCTGGCGGAGGAAGCGGTGTCCCGGGGCGGGGTGATGTTGGCGGTGTCCTTGGACATCTCCAACGCCTTCAACACCCTGCCCTGGAGTTGTATTCGGGAGGCACTGCGGTATCATCGGGTGCCTCCCTACCTCCGCCACATCGTTGGGGCTTATCTGTCGGAGAGGTGTGTCACCTACATGGGACGCGATGGCGGAAACCAGCGCCGCATGTCGTGCGGCGTTCCCCAGGGCTCGGTCCTAGGACCGCTCCTGTGGAACGTCGGGTACGACTGGGTGCTGAGGGGCGAGCTCAGACCGGGGGTAGACCTGACGTGTTACGCGGATGACACGCTGGTCACTGCCCGGGGGAGCTCGCACAGGGAAGCAGCGTTGCTGGCGACGGCTGCGGTCTCACAGGTGGTGGGCCGCATACGTCGCCTAGGCCTGGAGGTGGCCCTCAGCAAGTCGGAGGCCATGGTGTTTCATGGCCCCCGGCGGGCGCCGCCGCCCGGCTCACACATCGTGGTCGGGGGGGCTCGGATCGCTGTCGAGTCTACCATGAAGTACCTGGGATTGGTGCTCGACAGCCGGTGGGATTTTGGCCCCCACTTCCGGCGGCTGGCGCCCAAGTTGTTGGGCGCGGCTGGGGCGCTGTCAACGCTGCTTCCCAATTTGGGGGGCCCGAGCGCCGCCTGTAGGCGGCTCTACGTGGGGGTCGTGCGATCGATGGCCCTGTATGGGGCCCCGGTGTGGGCCTCTGACCTGACGGCCGGCAGTATCGCGATTCTGCGGAAACCGCAGAGAGCGATGGCCGTCAGAGTCATCAGAGGGTATCGCACGATCTCCTACGAGGCGGCCTGCGCACTGGCTGGATCCCCGCCCTGGGACCTCGAGGCGAAAGTACTCGCGTCACTGTTTCGGTGGCGCGAGGAAGCGAGGGCGCGGGGCGAGCGACCGATGCAGCGACACATGGAGCTGCGTCGGTCTCAGCTTCGCGAGGTCCTGGTGGCGGAGTGGCGGGACAGGCTCACACGCCCTACCGCCGGCCTCGTCACCATCGAGGCGGTCCGGCCGGTGCTCGAGCGCTGGCTCGGGAGGAGGCACGGCTCCCTGTCGTTTCGGGTGACGCAGGTGCTCTCGGGGCATGGTTGCTTCGGGAAGTACCTGTGTCGCATAAACAGGGAGCCGGACGCCCGGTGTCACCACTGCGTCGACTGTCGGGAGGACACGGCGCGGCATACGCTGGCAGAGTGTGCCGCTTGGGAGGAGCCGCGCCGTGCCCTCATCTCAGAAGTAGGCAGTGACCTGTCGCTGCCGGCCGTGGTCGAGTCGATGGTCGGCAGCGAAGAGTCCTGGGACGCGGTGGTTTCCTTCTGCGAAACGGTCGTCTCGCAGAAGGAGGCTGCGGAAAGGGAGAGGGAGATCTCGTCCTCTCACCCGGCCCGCAGCAGGCGCACCGGGCGTCGGCGGAGGGCGGATAACGCCCTCTTCCAGCCCCCCTAAATGGGTCCAGGGGCGACGGACTTGGGGACGTCCGTCGCCCCCCACACATCAGGACCCGAGATGGCGGCGCGTAGTGTTCCACGCGCGCCTCTCTTAGACGTCGCGGGGGGAGTCAAACACCTCACTCCCCCCCCTGACCCGAGGAGGCCCGCTCCCGCTGCGGCGGGCCGGCACCAGTCGGGGGTTGCGGAAGGATCTTACGTTCCCGCGACCCCCGGCGTAGGTGAGAGATGGAACACTGGGGTGGTTTTTAGTCAGTAAGAGTCTGACAGACCCCGTCGCCCGCCCCAGGGCGGCGGACATCCATGAGGATTTTCCACCCCGGAACAAAAAAAAAAAAAAAAAAAAGGTTTGGCCCTCAGCAAGTCGGAGGCCATGGTGTTTCATGGCCCCCGGCGGGCGCCGCCGCCCGGTTCACACATCGTGGTCGGGGGGGCTCGGATCGCTGTCGAGTCTACCATGAAGTACCTAGGATTGGTGCTCGACAGCCGGTGGGATTTTGGCCCCCACTTCCGGCGGCTGGCGCCCAAGTTGTTGGGCGCGGCTGGGGCGCTGTCAACGCTGCTTCCCAATCTGGGGGGCCCGAGCGCCGCCTGTAGGCGGCTCTACGTGGGGGTCGTGCGATCGATGGCCCTGTATGGGGCCCCGGTGTGGGCCTCTGACCTGACGGCCGGCAGTATCGCGGTACTGCGGAAACCGCAGAGAGCGATGGCCGTCAGAGTCATCAGAGGATATCGCACGATCTCCTACGAGGCGGCCTGCGCACTGGCCGGATCCCCGCCCTGGGACCTAGAGGCGAAAGTACTCGCGTCACTGTTTCGGTGGCGCGAGGAAGCGAGGGCGCGGGGCGAGCGACCGATGCAGCGACACATGGAGCTGCGTCGGTCTCAGCTTCGCGAGGTCCTGGTGGCGGAGTGGCGGGACAGGCTCACACGCCCTACCGCCGGCCTCGTCACCATCGAGGCGGTCCGGCCGGTGCTCGAGCGCTGGCTCGGGAGGAGGCACGGCTCCCTGTCGTTTCGGGTGACGCAGGTGCTCTCGGGGCATGGTTGCTTCGGGAAGTACCTGTGTCGCATAAACAGGGAGCCGGACGCCCGGTGTCACCACTGCGTCGACTGTCGGGAGGACACGGCGCGGCATACGCTGGCAGAGTGTGCCGCTTGGGAGGAGCCGCGCCGTGCCCTCATCTCAGAAGTAGGCAGTGACCTGTCGCTGCCGGCCGTGGTCGAGTCGATGGTCGGCAGCGAAGAGTCCTGGGACGCGGTGGTTTCCTTCTGCGAAACGGTCGTCTCGCAGAAGGAGGCTGCGGAAAGGGAGAGGGAGATCTCGTCCTCTCACCCGGCCCGCAGCAGGCGCACCGGGCGTCGGCGGAGGGCGGATAACGCCCTCTTCCAGCCCCCCTAAATGGGTCCAGGGGCGACGGACTTGGGGACGTCCGTCGCCCCCCACACATCAGGACCCGAGATGGCGGCGCGTAGTGTTCCACGCACGCCTCTCTTAGACGTCGCGGGGGGAGTCAAACACCTCACTCCCCCCCCTGACTCGAGGAGGCCCGCTGCGGCGGGCCGGCACCAGTCGGGGGTTGCGGAAGGATCTTACGTTCCCGCGACCCCCGGCGTAGGTGAGAGATGGAACACTGGGGTGGTGAGCGCCGCCTGTAGGCGGCTCTACGTGGGGGTCGTGCGATCGATGGCCCTGTATGGGGCCCCGGTGTGGGCCTCTGACCTGACGGCCGGCAGTATCGCGGTACTGCGGAAACCGCAGAGAGCGATGGCCGTCAGAGTCATCAGAGGATATCGCACGATCTCCTACGAGGCGGCCTGCGCACTGGCTGGATCCCCGCCCTGGGACCTCGAGGCGAAAGTACTCGCGTCACTGTTTCGGTGGCGCGAGGAAGCGAGGGCGCGGGGCGAGCGACCGATGCAGCGACACATGGAGCTGCGTCGGTCTCAGCTTCGCGAGGTCCTGGTGGCGGAGTGGCGGGACAGGCTCACACGCCCTACCGCCGGCCTCGTCACCATCGAGGCGGTCCGGCCGGTGCTCGAGCGCTGGCTCGGGAGGAGGCACGGCTCCCTGTCGTTTCGGGTGACGCAGGTGCTCTCGGGGCATGGTTGCTTCGGGAAGTACCTGTGTCGCATAAACAGGGAGCCGGACGCCCGGTGTCACCACTGCGTCGACTGTCGGGAGGACACGGCGCGGCATACGCTGGCAGAGTGTGCCGCTTGGGAGGAGCCGCGCCGTGCCCTCATCTCAGAAGTAGGCAGTGACCTGTCGCTGCCGGCCGTGGTCGAGTCGATGGTCGGCAGCGAAGAGTCCTGGGACGCGGTGGTTTCCTTCTGCGAAACGGTCGTCTCGCAGAAGGAGGCTGCGGAAAGGGAGAGGGAGATCTCGTCCTCTCACCCGGCCCGCAGCAGGCGCACCGGGCGTCGGCGGAGGGCGGATAACGCCCTCTTCCAGCCCCCCTAAATGGGTCCAGGGGCGACGGACTTGGGGACGTCCGTCGCCCCCCACACATCAGGACCCGAGATGGCGGCGCGTAGTGTTCCACGCGCGCCTCTCTTAGACGTCGCGGGGGGAGTCAAACACCTCACTCCCCCCCCTGACCCGAGGAGGCCCGCTCCCGCTGCGGCGGGCCGGCACCAGTCGGGGGTTGCGGAAGGATCTTACGTTCCCGCGACCCCCGGCGTAGGTGAGAGATGGAACACTGGGGTGGTTTTTAGTCAGTAAGAGTCTGACAGACCCCGTCGCCCGCCCCAGGGCGGCGGACATCCATGAGGATTTTCCACCCCGGAACAAAAAAAAAAAAAAAAAAAAAAAAAAAAAAAAAGGTTAGGTTAGGTTAGGTTGTTCCGGCCTGGAGGTGGCCCTCAGCAAGTCGGAGGCCATGGTGTTTCATGGCCCCCGGCGGGCGCCGCCGCCCGGTTCACACATCGTGGTCGGGGGGGCTCGGATCGCTGTCGAGTCTACCATGAAGTACCTAGGATTGGTGCTCGACAGCCGGTGGGATTTTGGCCCCCACTTCCGGCGGCTGGCGCCCAAGTTGTTGGGCGCGGCTGGGGCGCTGTCAACGCTGCTTCCCAATCTGGGGGGCCCGAGCGCCGCCTGTAGGCGGCTCTACGTGGGGGTCGTGCGATCGATGGCCCTGTATGGGGCCCCGGTGTGGGCCTCTGACCTGACGGCCGGCAGTATCGCGGTACTGCGGAAACCGCAGAGAGCGATGGCCGTCAGAGTCATCAGAGGATATCGCACGATCTCCTACGAGGCGGCCTGCGCACTGGCCGGATCCCCGCCCTGGGACCTAGAGGCGAAAGTACTCGCGTCACTGTTTCGGTGGCGCGAGGAAGCGAGGGCGCGGGGCGAGCGACCGATGCAGCGACACATGGAGCTGCGTCGGTCTCAGCTTCGCGAGGTCCTGGTGGCGGAGTGGCGGGACAGGCTCGCACGCCCTACCGCCGGCCTCGTCACCATCGAGGCGGTCCGGCCGGTGCTCGAGCGCTGGCTCGGGAGGAGGCACGGCTCCCTGTCGTTTCGGGTGACGCAGGTGCTCTCGGGGCATGGTTGCTTCGGGAAGTATCTGTGTCGCATAAACAGGGAGCCGGACGCCCGGTGTCACCACTGCGTCGACTGTCGGGAGGACACGGCGCGGCATACGCTGGCAGAGTGTGCCGCTTGGGAGGAGCCGCGCCGTGCCCTCATCTCAGAAGTAGGCAGTGACCTGTCGCTGCCGGCCGTGGTCGAGTCGATGGTCGGCAGCGAAGAGTCCTGGGACGCGGTGGTTTCCTTCTGCGAAACGGTCGTCTCGCAGAAGGAGGCTGCGGAAAGGGAGAGGGAGATCTCGTCCTCTCACCCGGCCCGCAGCAGGCGCACCGGGCGTCGGCGGAGGGCGGATAACGCCCTCTTCCAGCCCCCCTAAATGGGTCCAGGGGCGACGGACTTGGGGACGTCCGTCGCCCCCCACACATCAGGACCCGAGATAGCGGCGCGTAGTGTTCCACGCGCGCCTCTCTTAGACGTCGCGGGGGGAGTCAAACACCTCACTCCCCCCCCTGACCCGAGGAGGCCCGCTGCGGCGGGCCGGCACCAGTCGGGGGTTGCGGAAGGATCTTACGTTCCCGCGACCCCCGGCGTAGGTGAGAGATGGAACACTGGGGTGGTTTTTAGTCAGTAAGAGTCTGACAGACCCCGTCGCCCGCCCCAGGGCGGCGGACATCCATGAGGATTTTCCACCCCGGAACAAAAAAAAAAAAAAAAAAAAAAAAGGTTAGGTTGTTCCCCCCCCGGTGGGTTCCCGCATTGTCGAGGCGGGGGGGCTCAGTAGCCGTGGCTTGGACAACCACGGTGAAGCTAAGAGGAACCCGAGGAGGGGCCGCTCGTCAGGGCTTTGCCTGTAAGCCGACGACGTAGCGGCCAAAAAGTAGGTTGCGGTGCCGCTTGGACGACATCGCAACTGAGGCGGGCCGTGATGTGGTATGGGAGGCATCACGGCTGAGGGTTGGAGGCCGCGGCGGGGGAGGAGTGTCGGTATTGCGGTGCGCCGCTCTCCCTACCTTCCGCGGCCTTGACGGGGTCGCCACCGTCTGATGGCGAACGCGGTGGGGCCGCAGGGGAAGAGGAGTGTTGGTATGACGTTGGCCGCTCTCCCTATCCTCTGCGGCCGAAAATTGGCAGGCGGCGGGGCCAATGACCTGACCCGTCGTAGGGGGACCAACGGTGCTCAGACACGGGGTCGTCTGGCGCCCATGTGCCGGTTTGGTCCCTGGGGTGGTCACGGCGTGCCATGTGTTCTGGTGCGCCGGTGATGGGGAGTAATCCCCAGAGGAGGGTCCGGTGACGGACGGCCGCGGCGGGTTCACGGATGAGTGCTAAGGCGTGCCCGTGTTCCCGCCGTAAGCGGCAGAGGAGGACACCGTGGAGTTTTAGTGGGTTAGAGTCCCACATATCTGCACTATGTCCCCGTGGTAGTGCAGAATGCATGAGCATTTCTCCACGTTAAAAAAAAAAAAAAAAAAAAAAAAAAAAAAAAAAAAAAAAAAAAAAAAAAAAAAAAAAGGTTAGGTTGTTCCAGGCGCTGTGGTTCCGCGGGGCGATGACGCAAATCTGCGATGCGTCCATGCCCCGGGTCCACGCACAGTCTGCAAGGCGCCAGGTGTACTGGTGGACCGCCGAGATCGCGCAGCTGCGCGTCGCGTGCGTGGCGGTCAGGCGCCAGTACACCCGATACCGGAGGAGACGTCGTCGGGTCCCTGACGAAGAAGCCGCGCTGTATGAGGTGTACCGCGCGGCGAAGGGGACTCTGTGGCTGGCCATCGGCGAGGCGAAGACGCGAGCCAGGGAGGAGATGTTGGAGACTCTAAACGGGGATCCGTGGGGGCGCCCTTATCGCGCGGTTCGAGGGAAACTTCGAGCCGCGGCGCCCCCGCTTACGGAGAGTCTCCAACCGGAGCTGCTGGAGGAAGTGGTCGCAGCCCTCTTCCCGGCGAGAGCGGAGCATACGCCGCCGCCGATGGCTCTGTCCACAGCCACAGAGCCCACAGAGGAGAACGCCATTAGCGTCCCAGAGGTGACACAGGCAGAGATGGGGGCAGCCGTGATGCGGCTCCGGGCCAAGAACGTGGCTCCGGGGCCCGACGGGATCCACGGCTGCGCGTTAGCCCTCGCTCTGAAGGAGCTCGAGCCCCAACTGAGAGGACTCTACACAGCGTGTCTTGAGCAGGGCCAGTTTCCCTCTTTGTGGAAATCTGGTCGTCTGGTCCTGCTCAGGAAGGCGGGGCGCCCTGCGGACTCGTCGTCCGCGTACCGGCCCATAGTGCTGCTAGACGAGGTGGGTAAGCTTTTTGAGCGAGTAATCGCAGCCCGCCTCGTCGGCCACTTGTGCAGAGAGGGGCCGGACCTGGACGACAGTCAGTTTGGGTTTCGGCATGGGCGCTCCACCGTACACGCTGTGTCGCGGGTAAGAGTCCTGGCGGAGGAAGCGGTGTCCCGGGGCGGGGTGATGTTGGCGGTGTCCTTGGACATCTCCAACGCCTTCAACACCCTGCCCTGGAGTTGTATTCGGGAGGCACTGCGGTATCATCGGGTGCCTCCCTACGTCCGCCACATCGTTGGGGCTTATCTGTCGGAGAGGTGTGTCACCTACATGGGACGCGATGGCGGAAACCAGCGCCGCATGTCGTGCGGCGTTCCCCAGGGCTCGGTCCTAGGACCGCTCCTGTGGAACGTCGGGTACGACTGGGTGCTGAGGGGCGAGCTCAGACCGGGGGTAGACCTGACGTGTTACGCGGATGACACGCTGGTCACTGCCCGGGGGAGCTCGCACAGGGAAGCAGCGTTGCTGGCGACGGCTGCGGTCTCACAGGTGGTGGGCCGCATACGTCGCCTAGGCCTGGAGGTGGCCCTCAGCAAGTCGGAGGCCATGGTGTTTCATGGCCCCCGGCGGGCGCCGCCGCCCGGTTCACACATCGTGATCGGGGGGGCTCGGATCGCTGTCGAGTCTACCATGAAGTACCTAGGATTGGTGCCCGACAGCCGGTGGGATTTTGGCCCCCACTTCCGGCGGCTGGCGCCCAAGTTGCTGGGCGCGGCTGGGGCGCTGTCAACGCTGCTTCCCAATCTGGGGGGCCCGAGCGCCGCCTGTAGGCGGCTCTACGTGGGGGTCGTGCGATCGATGGCCCTGTATGGGGCCCCGGTGTGGGCCTCTGACCTGACGGCCGGCAGTATCGCGGTACTGCGGAAACCGCAGAGAGCGATGGCCGTCAGAGTCATCAGAGGATATCGCACGATCTCCTACGAGGCGGCCTGCGCACTGGCCGGATCCCCGCCCTGGGACCTAGAGGCGAAAGTACTCGCGTCACTGTTTCGGTGGCGCGAGGAAGCGAGGGCGCGGGGCGAGCGACCGATGCAGCGACACATGGAGCTGCGTCGGTCTCAGCTTCGCGAGGTCCTGGTGGCGGAGTGGCGGGACAGGCTCACACGCCCTACCGCCGGCCTCGTCACCATCGAGGCGGTCCGGCCGGTGCTCGAGCGCTGGCTCGGGAGGAGGCACGGCTCCCTGTCGTTTCGGGTGACGCAGGTGCTCTCGGGGCATGGTTGCTTCGGGAAGTACCTGTGTCGCATAAACAGGGAGCCGGACGCCCGGTGTCACCACTGCGTCGACTGTCGGGAGGACACGGCGCGGCATACGCTGGCAGAGTGTGCCGCTTGGGAGGAGCCGCGCCGTGCCCTCATCTCAGAAGTAGGCAGTGACCTGTCGCTGCCGGCCGTGGTCGAGTCGATGGTCGGCAGCGACGAGTCCTGGGACGCGGTGGTTTCCTTCTGCGAAACGGTCGTCTCGCAGAAGGAGGCTGCGGAAAGGGAGAGGGAGATCTCGTCCTCTCACCCGGCCCGCAGCAGGCGCACCGGGCGTCGGCGGAGGGCGGATAACGCCCTCTTCCAGCCCCCCTAAATGGGTCCAGGGGCGACGGACTTGGGGACGTCCGTCGCCCCCCACACATCAGGACCCGAGATGGCGGCGCGTAGTGTTCCACGCGCGCCTCTCTTAGACGTCGCGGGGGGAGTCAAACACCTCACTCCCCCCCCTGACCCGAGGAGGCCCGCGGTGGCGGGCCGGCACCAGTCGGGGGTTGCGGAAGGATCTTACGTTCCCGCGACCCCCGGCGTAGGTGAGAGATGGAACACTGGGGTGGTTTTTAGTCAGTAAGAGTCTGACAGACCCCGTCGCCCGCCCCAGGGCGGCGGACATCCATGAGGATTTTCCACCCCGGAACAAAAAAAAAAAAAAAAAAAAAGGTTAGGTTGTTCCGGGGGATCCCCCACAGTGCATACTTCCTCGCAGTATCCCCCGGGCAACGCCGTGTCTGACCACCGTAACGGAGTGGCAGACCGGCGGCTTAAGTGCACTGTGACTTCGCAGATATCGACGCCTTCATCTGCGATCATGAAGAAAAAACCGACGCGTGACGTCTCTGGACGTTTTTTAACGAATCGCTCTCCCCAGGGCGATTCAAACGGCCCTTTTCAGGGCCAACCCAACGGCCCTTCTCAGGGCCAACCCAACGGCCCTTCTCAGGGCCACGCCGGCGACGCTTTGGCGTCGGACGCTGACCGCGCACCATCTGCGGCCAGCTTCATCAGCAGGACAGGCGAGTTGTCGGACTCCGACGAGTCCATTATGGACACGTCGGCGGCCGAGAACGACCGCCTCAGGCGGAAGAGGGCCTACCTGAGGCTCGGGTCCGAGGGCTCCTCGGAGTCGGTCGGAGGCAAGGCGAAGAAGAAGTCGAAGTCCAAAAAGGCTACGACTTCTTCTTCGGCTACCACCCACGATGTGGGCTTGGTGGACGCCGAGCGCCAGCTACACCTGGAGAAGGTCGCCGCCAAAGAGCGTCAGGCGCAATCCGCCAGGTCGAGGGCCGGCTACGGTGCATCCACCGTGCTGTACGCTGACCACTCCCTGGCGGAACTGGAGCGGATGGCGCGGGAGGACAGAGAGGAGGTCTTGGAGGTCGCCTCAAAGTCCTCCAACCTAAAGGGGACCTTCCAAAAGGCCCTCAAATGCCGGGCCGCCAGCTTACACGGCATCGTCGTGGAGCTGGCAAAGAGGACGGCCACGGACGAGACGCGGCAGCTGCAGGCGAAGGTGGATCGCCTGCAGGCGGAGGTCAGCCAGCTTCACCAGAAGCTGGCTGAGGCCACGGCCCGGCCTGCCCAACCTGCCCCAGGACCGGTGGTAGGAGGCTCCTCCTCCCCTTCCAACCTTGAGGATATCATCCGAAAGGTTGTCATGGAGGAGAGAGCCTTCACCAGAGCCTGCCTGGCAGGTATCGAGGACCGGCTCTTGCCGGAAAGGCGGCTCCGCCCGCCGCTAGCAGCGGATAAGAGCCGTCCACCGACGGAGCCGGAACCTGCGCCTGTGGCAGGCCCGGCATCGGGTGCGCAGACCCAGGCCTCGAAGCCCCCAAAGGGGAAAGGGAAGGGCAAGAGGAGCAAGGTGGCTCCTCAAACCCCCACCACAAGCGCGGAGGGAGCGTCTGGGTCGTCTGCCACTCCGGCAGCCCCCCAGAACTCGCAGCGGGAAGACGCCCTTCTTCCCTCCACCACCCCGTCCAACCAGTCGTGGACGGAAGTGGTCAGGAGGGGAAAGGGGAAAGGTGCCCCCAAGCCCGCTGCGACTGCTCCCGCAGCCAAAAGGGCTCCAGCCGGCGGGAGGAAGCTGGTTCCTCCCAAAACCGCGGCCGTCGTGGTGACCATCACCCCGGAGGCCGCGGAGCGGGGCGAGACGTACGAGTCCGTCCTAAGACGGGCTCGTACTAATGCTGATCCCTCCCAGCTGGGGATCAGCAATATAACGTGCCGCCGAACCTTAACCGGGGCTCGAATCTTCGAGTTCTCGGGGCAGCAGCGCGGCACCAACGCAGACCTCTTCGCAACGAAGTTGCAAGAGGTCATCGCGGACGCGGCGACGGTCGTCAGGCCCGTCAAGACCGCAGCCTTGGAGGTGGCCGATCTAGACGACTCGGTCACCAAGGAGGATGTGGTGGCGGCCGTCGCGGCGGCTGGAGGCTGCGACGCGAGCGCGGTGAAAGGCGGAGCCGTCCGGCCCGGCCGCCGCGGCATGGGCACCATCCGCGTCGAGTGCCCGGTCGCCGCGGCCGGGGCCGTCCTTGCTGCGACCAAGGGGCGGCTGCTCGTGGGGCTCGGCTCGGCTGTGGTCCGGGCACTTGAAGACCAGCCTACGCGCTGCTTCAAGTGTTTCGCGTTCGGCCACACCCGAGCCACGTGTCCCTCCAAATCCGACTGGGGAGACGCGTGCTACCAGTGCGGGCAAGAGGGACACAAGAGCGTCACCTGCCGCGCCACCACGCCACACTGCATGGCGTGTGCCGCCAGTGGCCGCCCCGCGGGCCACAGGATGACGGGCAGGAGCTGCAAGCCCCCCGTGCGGAAGGGCATAGTGCCGGCGCAGGTTCGCCCTGCCGCCACCACCGCTGCCGTCGTCGCCGCCGCTGCAGCTCCAGCGGCGGCAGCTGAGGATGCAGGTGCAATGTCGGAATAATGGTTTCCGACTACCGCATCCTCCAGGCGAACACCAACCACTGCAGAGCGGCCCAGGACCTGGTAGTGCAGGTCATGGCCGAGTGGTTGGTGAACGTAGCGGTGGTCGCCGAGCCCTACTCGATCCCAGGCAGCTGGCTGGGTGACGAGGACGACTCGGTGGCACTAGCGGCGCGGTCTTCCACAGACTCCCCTCCCCTCTCGCTATTAGAGAGGGGACCGGGATACGTGGCCGCCGCGTGGGGAGACTTTGCCCTAGTGGGGGTATATTTCTCCCCAAACCGCCCTCTCCAGGACTTTGAGAATTTTCTCGGAGTCCTGGCCGCCGTGGTCGGCAGGGCGGTGCCGCGTCAGGTCTCCGTGCTGGGAGACCTGAATGCCAAGTCGGTGACCTGGGGCAACCGGGCCACCGACGCACGGGGGCGGGCGGTGGAGCTGTGGGCAGCCTCCTCTGGACTCTCCCTCTTGAACAGAGGAAGCGTCCAGACATGCGTGCGGCGTCAGGGTGGCTCGATAGTGGACGTCACCTTCGCCACCCCTGCGTTAGCCGCGCGCGTGCTGAACTGGCGGGTGGACCTGGGGGAGACCATGTCGGACCACCGCTACGTGCGGTTCGACATCTCCACCAGTGGCCCCGGAGTGGCGCAGCCCCTCTCGGGGCGCTCACCGTTCCCGCGGTGGGCTCTAACCCGCCTGGACAGGGAGGCAGCGGGGGAGGCGGCGTTCATCCAGGACTGGCTGTCGCCGCCTACCGCCGGCCTGGGCGTGGACACCGTAGCGGGGCAACTGAGGGGGTCTCTAACCGAGGTGTGCAACTCCAGCATGCCTCGGTCTCGCCGACCACCGCCCAGACGCGCCGTGTACTGGTGGTCGGCGGAGCTGGCGGGGCTCCGAGCAGCGTGCGTGGAGGCGAGGAGGGCCTACACGCGGAGCCGGCGGCGGCGTCGACGGAACCGACCCGACGAGGACCACCTCTATGAGGTGTACACGGAGGCAAAAACGGTCCTCGGTCGGGCCGTCGCCGCCGCCAAAGACTCGGCGAGAGCCGAGCTGCTGGAGGGTCTCGACAACGACCCTTACGGGAGACCATACAAGGCAGCGCGCAACAAACTGCGCCCCTTTGGTCCCCCGGTTGCCGAGACCCTGGAGCCCTCATTTCTGGATGGGGTGGTTCGTTCCCTGTTCCCGTGCAGGGACCGCTTCGCCCCGCCAGAGATGGGCCCACCGCCAGACGACGAGGAAGAGGAGGCCCCCCCCGTCACGGAGTCGGAACTCGGCGCGGCGATTCTCCGCATCCGCGCCAAGAAGACGGCTCCGGGCCCCGACGGCGTTCCCGCAAGAGTGGTGGCGATCGCCGCCACTCGAATGGAGGAGAGGTTTCGGGACCTCTTCAGCGCATGCCTTGCGTCTGGGAGGTTCCCGAAACCTTGGAAGGAGGGGCAGTTGTGCCTCCTTCGCAAGGAGGGCCGCCCGGCAGATTCCCCCTCGGCATACCGACCCATCGTACTGCTCGATGAGGTCGGCAAAATGTTCGAGGGGATAATCGCCGCCCGCCTAAAGGGCCATCTGCGGGACACCGGGCCGGACTTGTCGGACGCTCAGTTCGGTTTTCGGGCTGAGCGTTCCACGGTGGACGCGCTGGCCCGCCTCAAGGGCCAGGTGAAGGAGGCGGTGGAGGCGGGGGACGGATTGTTGGCTGTGTCATTCGACATAGCCAACGCCTTCAACTCTGTTCCCCACTCCACCATCCTAGAGGCGCTCCGATTCCACGGAGTGCCTCGATACCTGCGCAGTCTGCTGGCCAGCTACCTGGAGGATCGGGCGATCCTCCTGGTAAACAGGGCTGGCCAAGTCCGGCGGTACGCCGTCGAGGCCGGCGTTCCACAGGGGTCAGTCATAGGACCACTCCTCTGGAACGTCGGCTACGATTGGCTCCTGCGGGGAACTCTCCTCCGAGGCACGAGTGTCGTCTGCTACGCGGACGACACTCTCCTCACCGCCCGGGGGGGGAGTTTCAGGGAGGCGGCCAACTTGGCCTCGGCGGGCGGATCCTTGGTCGCGGGGAGGATCCGCCGCCTAGGACTAACGGCGGCGCTGCACAAGACCGAGGCCGTGTTCTTCCACGGACCTCGGAAGCGCCCCCCGCCTGACGCCCACATCTTCGTGGAGGGCGTCAGAATCGGGGTCAAGGCCCAGATGAAATATCTGGGCCTTGTACTCGACAGCAGGTGGCGCTTCGGCCCGCACTTTAGCGGGCTGTCGTCGCGCCTGCTGAAGGCCGCGGGCGCGCTGTCATGGCTGCTTCCCAACCTGGGGGGGCCCAGCGCCCGATGCCGGCAACTCTACGCCGGCATCTTGAAGAGTATGGCCCTGTACGGGGCTCCTATCTGGGAGGACTCCCTCCAAAGGAGGGAGAACGCCGCTGCCTTGCGGGCACCCCAAAGGGCCATAGCTCAGCGGATGGCGCGGGCCTACCGCACGGTGGGCTCCGCGGCAGCTTGCGCTCTGGCCGGCACCCCGCCTTGGGAGCTCGAGGCGTGGGTGCTCGCCAGAGTGTACGAATGGACGGCGGGGCGGAGGGCGAGAGGAGAACGCCCCGCCCCGGAAGAGCGGGAGGCCGTCCGGCGGGAGGCGAGGGACGCCATCGTCGTCCATTGGACGGCGGACCTCGCCACCGCAGCCTTCGGCAGCCGAACCATCGACGCGCTTGCGCCGGTCCTGCGAGACTGGCTCGAGCGGTCGCATGGGTTCCTCTCGTTCCGTCTGGTGCAGGTGCTGTCCGGACACGGTTGTTTCGGATCGTACCTGCACCGGATCGGACGGGAGGAGACGCCGTCGTGCCACGACTGTGGCGCGGCGGAGGACTCGGCGCAGCACACCCTCGAGGTGTGCCCGTCGTGGTCCGAGCCGCGCCGCAGTCTCATTGCGGTGATCGGACAGGACCTCTCACTCCCCGGTCTGGTTAACGCCATGCTGGGGGATGAGGGGTCCTGGGCGGCAGTCGCCTCCTTCTGCGAACACGTCATGTCGCAGAAGGAGGCGGCGGAGCGCGCGCGAGAGGACGACCCTCACGCGGCGGCGCTCCGAAGGCGGAGGAGGGGTCGAAGAAGACGTCAGTTTGACGGTCATCTCCGACTCCTCCCAGGTGGAGGCCAGCAGGCAACGGGTGCGGGGGCACCCTTGCCTGTATTGCACAGGCCTCCACCAGTGTCGGACGGGAATGGCCAGGTGTTCCCGGCCATTCCCGTAGCCCCCCATCCAGGGGGGCATGCGGGGCCCGCCAGCTAGGCGGGCACGCGCCGGGAGGGCTGTGGAAGTAAAAGGCTGAGCTGGTTTCCCACGGCCCTCCCATCACGGCGATGCGGGAACACCGCTGAGTTTTAGTGGGTATACTGTCGGTGCGGTTTCGACAGGAGTCCCACATACCCCGTCTCGTCCCCCGAGCGAGCGGGCATGCATAAGCATTTCTCAGGGAAAAAAAAAAAAAAAAAAAAAGGTTAGGTTAGGTTTTTTTTTTTTTTTTTTTTTTTTTTGTTTTGGCAGGAGTGGGAAATCCTCATGGACGCCCAGACTGCCTCACTTATGACCCAGTCTGGGCAGTGCCGGACTCTTACCGGCTAAAACCCACTCCTGCCCTTGCTTAGTGTTCCTCTGACATGATCAGAGCCCTTTTTAGACATGTGTCTTGCTTGTTCCTGTTCACGTTTCACTCAAAGCAGCGGAAGCGGACAGTTCCAGGAAGCATTCGCCTCACTTCGTTCTAAGTATATTATTTAAGTGACTAAAATTATTTTTTTTTTTTAAATTATTAAATTCAGTTACTGCCTAATAAGTATATAAACTAATTTCTTTAACCTATTTTTTAATTTTTCTATTTTTATGTGTTCTAGTCTACCTACGCTAATTATAATAATGTTTTTATCTATAACTTAATTCAAACTATATTTATGCTATGGCTATCCTAATATATATATAATATATCATATAGACATAATATTTCTTATTCTAAATTTTTACATTTATTTCCTATCCTATAGATTTTTACTATTAATATTCTATTGAATTTCTTCTGTTTATTTTCAGGCAATCCTGGCGGACCCACAACTGAATTTGGGACAGTAGCTTGAACGTCAACGAGCTCGTTGGACCACAACGGTATGGTAAGTTTATTTGTTTTGTTTTTTCCTTTATCTAAATGTATATAAGCGTTTGATCTAATTACTAAAACAATTTTGAATTTAATTTTTTGAATATACGGATTTAATTTTGAATCGGCTTTTAATTGGGCCAGTTTCTTATGAAACTGGCTCCAATTTGCTACTTTATTATTGTTACAACTTATGGCTTTATTGATGTTTGTCGCTTTGGGTTTCTTTACTAAATTTGAAAATACAAAATTCATACCGTTGTGGTTTCCATTTCCAAGGAGCTTGGATTGCACCTCAGCAATACGCCACCGACATGCGCGCTAATGCGTCCCACTTGCTACGCACCGGGCACTCGCTGTCGAAGGCGTTGTGGTCAGTCCGCTCCATCTTGGCTGATAGGCAGTTGTGGCACCGCGGAGCCTCCGCCGCCACGCGTGAGGGACAGTCAGCCCGCAAGTGAGGGTCGCCGCAGTGGATGCAGAGGTCGGCGGGCTGCGTGCACAGTTTTCGGCTGTGGCCGAAGCACAGACAGCGAGTGCACTGCACCAGTGGTGACTGGTCCAGCACTCGCACTCGCTGTAGGTCGATGTGCACTCGACCCGCCATCGTCAGCCTCTGCCACACAGCAGGAGACACCCGCAGGACAACGTGGCACATGTGGGGGTTCCTCGTCCTTCGACGGTACTTTACCCCCAACCTCACATCATCCGCAGGCATGTCCCCTACCAGGTGGGTGTTTTGCCGCTGCAAGGACTGGAGTATCTCCGCATCTGTGTGGCAGGAGAGGACGTCCCTGATGATGACAAGGGGGTCCTTGTTCTTCATCTCCTCCGCCAACAGATTGCCAGTCCTCCGAATCCTTTCACTCACCGTCATCATCTCCTCCCTGGTCTTAAACCCGATCACCACCTTCTGGTCCCTCGCCTTTCGCAGCCGCTCCACCCTAGTGCCCTCATTTCTGGCGTCGACCGCCGTCCTCAGCTTCTCAAGAACCTCTTCACTGGTGTCCTGATCATTCATAGATGATACTACTACCGAGTGAAGAGGTTCCAGGATGTTCTGCTTCGGGCCGGCCGCGATCTCCGCGAAAGTTGGGCCCTGGCCTGCGACGTAGCGAGGGACCAGCTGGAGCTGCTCAGACAGCGCCTGGGTGTGCTGTTTGCACTCCTGCAGCGCCTCCTTATGCTGTTGAAGGCCTTCCACAAGGCTCTTCATCAGCTCCGTCGGTTGTTCGACAGGTGGGTTTAGAGGCGTGGGCACCGTTGCGACTGCAGGAGCGACCACAGGTGCGACCACAGGCGCAGGCACGATAGGAGTCTTGCTCCGCTCCGACTCCTTCACCAGCTCATAAAGCCGGTTGATCGCGTCGAGAACCCCAGCCTTTATCTCCGTTTTCAGGTTTCGAGAGTTGCCCAAATGAAGTTTTGCCTTATTCAGGCAAGCTCTCGCCTCCGCTGTAAGGTTGGGGTATCTCGACTCCGGCTTCTTTGGCGGCCCTGTTGTCGGAACAGGTGGTGTGGTGTCACGTCTTGGGATGGTCGAGGACTTGACTTGGAGCTCAGACTTCCCGGCCTCCCACTCCCCAATGCTTCGCCTCACACTGGGAAGCGAGGGTCCAGCCTTCTCCATCGAGCTCGGTGATCGCCTGGGGCCCGGTGAGCTCGCGTCCCTCTTGGCCGGTGTGCGGAACATGGTGGTGGCCTTGGTGAACGTCAAGTTCATATAAGGACCGGTCAGAGGACACTAGCGTTGCTTCTGTGTCCCTGTAAAGGGGGGATCAGCCAGAAGCAACAAAATTTTAAAATATGATATGGTCGGTTAAATAAAATTTGTCCGTAGTGCAATCAGATGGCACCAAAAGTGTCTTAAGGACCGTCAATTCCCTTATTTTTAAAAAGAACAATAACGTAGAAGAATTAAAAATTTCAGAAAAATTCCAACAAAACTGAAAAGTTTACCTGGCCAGTAACAAAAGGGTGGGTGGGAGGGCAAATTTTTTGATGTTCTATGTGGGCTAGGCGAACGGGCGAGGTGTCAAAAGACGCGTCTCGGCGCGGGCTAGCGTTATATGGGGTTTCTGGAATTTAGCCAAAACAAAAATCTGGAATTTTACTGAAAAAACGTATTTTACGACCGAAATGTGTGTAAAAACCTCGAATAACACCCACCAAACGGGACTCGAGCTCGCTGAACGCGCACCGGAGTACAGGTAAGGCAGGTAAGTGTCAATTGAGATTAAAAACTAGGTAGATTTAGCTGAAAATTTTGAGATAAAAAATAAGTTAGGGTTTTTTATAGGAATTTTTGCACGTCACTAACGAAAAAGTGTTTTTCGCGTTTTTGTCAATTTTCCCTAGTGGGAACGTTTCAGGGAGTCTGAAAAAGGTTAAATTTGCCGAAAACAGCTTCAAATTGCGTCACCGGGATGCAAAGTTATGTAGATTTGTAGAAAAAATGGTATCCCTTAGGTGGATTTCGTAGGTTGGTGATTTTAATGAATGCAAAAATTTTTGATGTTCTATGTGGGCTAGGCGAACGGGCGAGGTGTCAAAAGACGCGTCTCGGCGCGGGCTAGCGTTATATGGGGTTTCTGGAATTTAGCCAAAACAAAAATCTGGAATTTTACTGAAAAAACGTATTTTACGACCGAAATGTGTGTAAAAACCTCGAATAACACCCACCAAACGGGACTCGAGCTCGCTGAACGCGCACCGGAGTACAGGTAAGGCAGGTAAGTGTCAATTGAGATTAAAAACTAGGTAGATTTAGCTGAAAATTTTGAGATAAAAAATAAGTTAGGGTTTTTTATAGGAATTTTTGCACGTCACTAACGAAAAAGTGTTTTTCGCGTTTTTGTCAATTTTCCCTAGTGGGAACGTTTCAGGGAGTCTGAAAAAGGTTAAATTTGCCGAAAACAGCTTCAAATTGCGTCACCGGGATGCAAAGTTATGTAGATTTGTAGAAAAAATGGTATCCCTTAGGTGGATTTCGTAGGTTGGTGATTTTAATGAATGCAAAAATTTTTGATGTTCTATGTGGGCTAGGCGAACGGGCGAGGTGTCAAAAGACGCGTCTCGGCGCGGGCTAGCGTTATATGGGGTTTCTGGAATTTAGCCAAAACAAAAATCTGGAATTTTACTGAAAAAACGTATTTTACGACCGAAATGTGTGTAAAAACCTCGAATAACACCCACCAAACGGGACTCGAGCTCGCTGAACGCGCACCGGAGTACAGGTAAGGCAGGTAAGTGTCAATTGAGATTAAAAACTAGGTAGATTTAGCTGAAAATTTTGAGATAAAAAATAAGTTAGGGTTTTTTATAGGAATTTTTGCACGTCACTAACGAAAAAGTGTTTTTCGCGTTTTTGTCAATTTTCCCTAGTGGGAACGTTTCAGGGAGTCTGAAAAAGGTTAAATTTGCCGAAAACAGCTTCAAATTGCGTCACCGGGATGCAAAGTTATGTAGATTTGTAGAAAAAATGGTATCCCTTAGGTGGATTTCGTAGGTTGGTGATTTTAATGAATGCAAAAATTTTTGATGTTCTATGTGGGCTAGGCGAACGGGCGAGGTGTCAAAAGACGCGTCTCGGCGCGGGCTAGCGTTATATGGGGTTTCTGGAATTTAGCCAAAACAAAAATCTGGAATTTTACTGAAAAAACGTATTTTACGACCGAAATGTGTGTAAAAACCTCGAATAACACCCACCAAACGGGACTCGAGCTCGCTGAACGCGCACCGGAGTACAGGTAAGGCAGGTAAGTGTCAATTGAGATTAAAAACTAGGTAGATTTAGCTGAAAATTTTGAGATAAAAAATAAGTTAGGGTTTTTTATAGGAATTTTTGCACGTCACTAACGAAAAAGTGTTTTTCGCGTTTTTGTCAATTTTCCCTAGTGGGAACGTTTCAGGGAGTCTGAAAAAGGTTAAATTTGCCGAAAACAGCTTCAAATTGCGTCACCGGGATGCAAAGTTATGTAGATTTGTAGAAAAAATGGTATCCCTTAGGTGGATTTCGTAGGTTGGTGATTTTAATGAATGCAAAAATTTTTGATGTTCTATGTGGGCTAGGCGAACGGGCGAGGTGTCAAAAGACGCGTCTCGGCGCGGGCTAGCGTTATATGGGGTTTCTGGAATTTAGCCAAAACAAAAATCTGGAATTTTACTGAAAAAACGTATTTTACGACCGAAATGTGTGTAAAAACCTCGAATAACACCCACCAAACGGGACTCGAGCTCGCTGAACGCGCACCGGAGTACAGGTAAGGCAGGTAAGTGTCAATTGAGATTAAAAACTAGGTAGATTTAGCTGAAAATTTTGAGATAAAAAATAAGTTAGGGTTTTTTATAGGAATTTTTGCACGTCACTAACGAAAAAGTGTTTTTCGCGTTTTTGTCAATTTTCCCTAGTGGGAACGTTTCAGGGAGTCTGAAAAAGGTTAAATTTGCCGAAAACAGCTTCAAATTGCGTCACCGGGATGCAAAGTTATGTAGATTTGTAGAAAAAATGGTATCCCTTAGGTGGATTTCGTAGGTTGGTGATTTTAATGAATGCAAAAATTTTTGATGTTCTATGTGGGCTAGGCGAACGGGCGAGGTGTCAAAAGACGCGTCTCGGCGCGGGCTAGCGTTATATGGGGTTTCTGGAATTTAGCCAAAACAAAAATCTGGAATTTTACTGAAAAAACGTATTTTACGACCGAAATGTGTGTAAAAACCTCGAATAACACCCACCAAACGGGACTCGAGCTCGCTGAACGCGCACCGGAGTACAGGTAAGGCAGGTAAGTGTCAATTGAGATTAAAAACTAGGTAGATTTAGCTGAAAATTTTGAGATAAAAAATAAGTTAGGGTTTTTTATAGGAATTTTTGCACGTCACTAACGAAAAAGTGTTTTTCGCGTTTTTGTCAATTTTCCCTAGTGGGAACGTTTCAGGGAGTCTGAAAAAGGTTAAATTTGCCGAAAACAGCTTCAAATTGCGTCACCGGGATGCAAAGTTATGTAGATTTGTAGAAAAAATGGTATCCCTTAGGTGGATTTCGTAGGTTGGTGATTTTAATGAATGCAAAAATTTTTGATGTTCTATGTGGGCTAGGCGAACGGGCGAGGTGTCAAAAGACGCGTCTCGGCGCGGGCTAGCGTTATATGGGGTTTCTGGAATTTAGCCAAAACAAAAATCTGGAATTTTACTGAAAAAACGTATTTTACGACCGAAATGTGTGTAAAAACCTCGAATAACACCCACCAAACGGGACTCGAGCTCGCTGAACGCGCACCGGAGTACAGGTAAGGCAGGTAAGTGTCAATTGAGATTAAAAACTAGGTAGATTTAGCTGAAAATTTTGAGATAAAAAATAAGTTAGGGTTTTTTATAGGAATTTTTGCACGTCACTAACGAAAAAGTGTTTTTCGCGTTTTTGTCAATTTTCCCTAGTGGGAACGTTTCAGGGAGTCTGAAAAAGGTTAAATTTGCCGAAAACAGCTTCAAATTGCGTCACCGGGATGCAAAGTTATGTAGATTTGTAGAAAAAATGGTATCCCTTAGGTGGATTTCGTAGGTTGGTGATTTTAATGAATGCAAAAATTTTTGATGTTCTATGTGGGCTAGGCGAACGGGCGAGGTGTCAAAAGACGCGTCTCGGCGCGGGCTAGCGTTATATGGGGTTTCTGGAATTTAGCCAAAACAAAAATCTGGAATTTTACTGAAAAAACGTATTTTACGACCGAAATGTGTGTAAAAACCTCGAATAACACCCACCAAACGGGACTCGAGCTCGCTGAACGCGCACCGGAGTACAGGTAAGGCAGGTAAGTGTCAATTGAGATTAAAAACTAGGTAGATTTAGCTGAAAATTTTGAGATAAAAAATAAGTTAGGGTTTTTTATAGGAATTTTTGCACGTCACTAACGAAAAAGTGTTTTTCGCGTTTTTGTCAATTTTCCCTAGTGGGAACGTTTCAGGGAGTCTGAAAAAGGTTAAATTTGCCGAAAACAGCTTCAAATTGCGTCACCGGGATGCAAAGTTATGTAGATTTGTAGAAAAAATGGTATCCCTTAGGTGGATTTCGTAGGTTGGTGATTTTAATGAATGCAAAAATTTTTGATGTTCTATGTGGGCTAGGCGAACGGGCGAGGTGTCAAAAGACGCGTCTCGGCGCGGGCTAGCGTTATATGGGGTTTCTGGAATTTAGCCAAAACAAAAATCTGGAATTTTACTGAAAAAACGTATTTTACGACCGAAATGTGTGTAAAAACCTCGAATAACACCCACCAAACGGGACTCGAGCTCGCTGAACGCGCACCGGAGTACAGGTAAGGCAGGTAAGTGTCAATTGAGATTAAAAACTAGGTAGATTTAGCTGAAAATTTTGAGATAAAAAATAAGTTAGGGTTTTTTATAGGAATTTTTGCACGTCACTAACGAAAAAGTGTTTTTCGCGTTTTTGTCAATTTTCCCTAGTGGGAACGTTTCAGGGAGTCTGAAAAAGGTTAAATTTGCCGAAAACAGCTTCAAATTGCGTCACCGGGATGCAAAGTTATGTAGATTTGTAGAAAAAATGGTATCCCTTAGGTGGATTTCGTAGGTTGGTGATTTTAATGAATGCAAAAATTTTTGATGTTCTATGTGGGCTAGGCGAACGGGCGAGGTGTCAAAAGACGCGTCTCGGCGCGGGCTAGCGTTATATGGGGTTTCTGGAATTTAGCCAAAACAAAAATCTGGAATTTTACTGAAAAAACGTATTTTACGACCGAAATGTGTGTAAAAACCTCGAATAACACCCACCAAACGGGACTCGAGCTCGCTGAACGCGCACCGGAGTACAGGTAAGGCAGGTAAGTGTCAATTGAGATTAAAAACTAGGTAGATTTAGCTGAAAATTTTGAGATAAAAAATAAGTTAGGGTTTTTTATAGGAATTTTACTGGAATTTTTGCACGTCACTAACGAAAAAGTGTTTTTCGCGTTTTTGTCAATTTTCCCTAGTGGGAACGTTTCAGGGAGTCTGAAAAAGGTTAAATTTGCCGAAAAAAAAAAAAAAAAAAAAAAAAAAAAAAAAAAAAAAAAAAAAGTTAGGTTAGGTTAGGTTAGGTTAGGTTAGGTTAGGTTAGGTTGGGGGCTCGGATCGCTGTCGAGTCTACCATGAAGTACCTGGGATTGGTGCTCGACAGCCGATGGGATTTTGGCCCCCACTTCCGGCGGCTGGCGCCCAAGTTGTTGGGCGCGGCTGGGGCGCTGTCAACGCTGCTTCCCAATCTGGGGGGCCCGAGCGCCGCCTGTAGGCGGCTCTACGTGGGGGTCGTGCGATCGATGGCCCTGTATGGGGCCCCGGTGTGGGCCTCTGACCTGACGGCCGGCAGTATCGCGGTACTGCGGAAACCGCAGAGAGCGATGGCCGTCAGAGTCATCAGAGGATATCGCACGATCTCCTACGAGGCGGCCTGCGCACTGGCCGGATCTCCGCCCTGGGACCTAGAGGCGAAAGTACTCGCGTCACTGTTTCGGTGGCGCGAGGAAGCGAGGGCGCGGGGCGAGCGACCGATGCAGCGACACATGGAGCTGCGTCGGTCTCAGCTTCGCGAGGTCCTGGTGGCGGAGTGGCGGGACAGGCTCACACGCCCTACCGCCGGCCTCGTCACCATCGAGGCGGTCCGGCCGGTGCTCGAGCGCTGGCTCGGGAGGAGGCACGGCTCCCTGTCGTTTCGGGTGACGCAGGTGCTCTCGGGGCATGGTTGCTTCGGGAAGTACCTGTGTCGCATAAACAGGGAGCCGGACGCCCGGTGTCACCACTGCGTCGACTGTCGGGAGGACACGGCGCGGCATACGCTGGCAGAGTGTGCCGCTTGGGAGGAGCCGCGCCGTGCCCTCATCTCAGAAGTAGGCAGTGACCTGTCGCTGCCGGCCGTGGTCGAGTCGATGGTCGGCAGCGAAGAGTCCTGGGACGCGGTGGTTTCCTTCTGCGAAACGGTCATCTCGCAGAAGGAGGCTGCGGAAAGGGAGAGGGAGATCTCGTCCTCTCACCCGGCCCGCAGCAGGCGCACCGGGCGTCGGCGGAGGGCGGATAACGCCCTCTTCCAGCCCCCCTAAATGGGTCCAGGGGCGACGGACTTGGGGACGTCCGTCGCCCCCCACACATCAGGACCCGAGACGGCGGCGCGTAGTGTTCCACGCGCGCCTCTCTTAGACGTCGCGGGGGGAGTCAAACACCTCACTCCCCCCCCTGACCCGAGGAGGCCCGCGGTGGCGGGCCGGCACCAGTCGGGGGTTGCGGAAGGATCTTACGTTCCCGCGACCCCCGGCGTAGGTGAGAGATGGAACACTGGGGTGGTTTTTAGTCAGTAAGAGTCTGACAGACCCCGTCGCCCGCCCCAGGGCGGCGGACATCCATGAGGATTTTCCACCCCGGAACAAAAAAAAAAAAAAAAGGTTAGGTTAGGTTAGGTTAGGTTAGGTTGCCCCAACTGAGAGGACTCTACACGGCGTGTCTTGAGCAGGGCCAGTTTCCCTCCTTGTGGAAATCTGGTCGTCTGGTCCTGCTCAGGAAGGCGGGGCGCCCTGCGGACTCGTCGTCCGCGTACCGGCCCATAGTGCTGCTAGACGAGGTGGGTAAGCTTTTTGAGCGAGTAATCGCAGCCCGCCTCGTCGGCCACTTGTGCAGAGACGGGCCGGACCTGGACGACAGTCAGTTCGGGTTTCGGCATGGGCGCTCCACCGTACACGCTGTGTCGCGAGTGAGAGTCCTGGCGGAGGAAGCGGTGTCCCGGGGCGGGGTGATGTTGGCGGTGTCCTTGGACATCTCCAACGCCTTCAACACCCTGCCCTGGAGTTGTATTCGGGAGGCACTGCGGTATCATCGGGTGCCTCCCTACCTCCGCCACATCGTTGGGGCTTATCTGTCGGAGAGGTGTGTCACCTACATGGGACGCGATGGCGGAAACCAGCGCCGCATGTCGTGCGGCGTTCCCCAGGGCTCGGTCCTAGGACCGCTCCTGTGGAACGTCGGGTACGACTGGGTGCTGAGGGGCGAGCTCAGACCGGGGGTAGACCTGACGTGTTACGCGGATGACACGCTGGTCACTGCCCGGGGGAGCTCGCACAGGGAAGCAGCGTTGCTGGCGACGGCTGCGGTCTCACAGGTGGTGGGCCGCATACGTCGCCTAGGCCTGGAGGTGGCCCTCAGCAAGTCGGAGGCCATGGTGTTTCATGGCCCCCGGCGGGCGCCGCCGCCCGGTTCACACATCGTGATCGGGGGGGCTCGGATCGCTGTCGAGTCTACCATGAAGTACCTAGGATTGGTGCTCGACAGCCGGTGGGATTTTGGCCCCCACTTCCGGCGGCTGGCGCCCAAGTTGCTGGGCGCGGCTGGGGCGCTGTCAACGCTGCTTCCCAATCTGGGGGGCCCGAGCGCCGCCTGTAGGCGGCTCTACGTGGGGGTCGTGCGATCGATGGCCCTGTATGGGGCCCCGGTGTGGGCCTCTGACCTGACGGCCGGCAGTATCGCGGTACTGCGGAAACCGCAGAGAGCGATGGCCGTCAGAGTCATCAGAGGATATCGCACGATCTCCTACGAGGCGGCCTGCGCACTGGCCGGATCCCCGCCCTGGGACCTAGAGGCGAAAGTACTCGCGTCACTGTTTCGGTGGCGCGAGGAAGCGAGGGCGCGGGGCGAGCGACCGATGCAGCGACACATGGAGCTGCGTCGGTCTCAGCTTCGCGAGGTCCTGGTGGCGGAGTGGCGGGACAGGCTCACACGCCCTACCGCCGGCCTCGTCACCATCGAGGCGGTCCGGCCGGTGCTCGAGCGCTGGCTCGGGAGGAGGCACGGCTCCCTGTCGTTTCGGGTGACGCAGGTGCTCTCGGGGCATGGTTGCTTCGGGAAGTACCTGTGTCGCATAAACAGGGAGCCGGACGCCCGGTGTCACCACTGCGTCGACTGTCGGGAGGACACGGCGCGGCATACGCTGGCAGAGTGTGCCGCTTGGGAGGAGCCGCGCCGTGCCCTCATCTCAGAAGTAGGCAGTGACCTGTCGCTGCCGGCCGTGGTCGAGTCGATGGTCGGCAGCGAAGAGTCCTGGGACGCGGTGGTTTCCTTCTGCGAAACTGTCGTCTCGCAGAAGGAGGCTGCGGAAAGGGAGAGAGAGATCTCGTCCTCTCACCCGGCCCGCAGCAGGCGCACCGGGCGTCGGCGGAGGGCGGATAACGCCCTCTTCCAGCCCCCCTAAATGGGTCCAGGGGCGACGGACTTGGGGACGTCCGTCGCCCCCCACACATCAGGACCCGAGATGGCGGCGCGTAGTGTTCCACGCGCGCCTCTCTTAGACGTCGCGGGGGGAGTCAAACACCTCACTCCCCCCCCTGACCCGAGGAGGCCCGCTGCGGCGGGCCGGCACCAGTCGGGGGTTGCGGAAGGATCTTACGTTCCCGCGACCCCCGGCGTAGGTGAGAGATGGAACACTGGGGTGGTTTTTAGTCAGTAAGAGTCTGACAGACCCCGTCGCCCGCCCCAGGGCGGCGGACATCCATGAGGATTTTCCACCCCGGAACAAAAAAAAAAAAAAAAAAGGTTAGGTTAGGTTAGGTTAGGTTAGGTTAGGTTAGGTTAGGTTGTGCTGAGGGGCGAGCTCAGACCGGGGGTGGACCTGACGTGTTACGCGGATGACACGCTGGTCACTGCCCGGGGGAGCTCGCACAGGGAAGCAGCGTTGCTGGCGACGGCTGCGGTCTCACAGGTGGTGGGCCGCATACGTCGTCTAGGCCTGGAGGTGGCCCTCAGCAAGTCGGAGGCCATGGTGTTTCATGGCCCCCGGCGGGCGCCGCCGCCCGGTTCACACATCGTGGTCGGGGGGGCTCGGATCGCTGTCGAGTCTACCATGAAGTACCTAGGATTGGTGCTCGACAGCCGGTGGGATTTTGGCCCCCACTTCCGGCGGCTGGCGCCCAAGTTGTTGGGCGCGGCTGGGGCGCTGTCAACGCTGCTTCCCAATCTGGGGGGCCCGAGCGCCGCCTGTAGGCGGCTCTACGTGGGGGTCGTGCGATCGATGGCCCTGTATGGGGCCCCGGTGTGGGCCTCTGACCTGACGGCCGGCAGTATCGCGGTACTGCGGAAACCGCAGAGAGCGATGGCCGTCAGAGTCATCAGAGGATATCGCACGATCTCCTACGAGGCGGCCTGCGCACTGGCCGGATCCCCGCCCTGGGACCTAGAGGCGAAAGTACTCGCGTCACTGTTTCGGTGGCGCGAGGAAGCGAGGGCGCGGGGCGAGCGACCGATGCAGCGACACATGGAGCTGCGTCGGTCTCAGCTTCGCGAGGTCCTGGTGGCGGAGTGGCGGGACAGGCTCACACGCCCTACCGCCGGCCTCGTCACCATCGAGGCGGTCCGGCCGGTGCTCGAGCGCTGGCTCGGGAGGAGGCACGGCTCCCTGTCGTTTCGGGTGACGCAGGTGCTCTCGGGGCATGGTTGCTTCGGGAAGTACCTGTGTCGCATAAACAGGGAGCCGGACGCCCGGTGTCACCACTGCGTCGACTGTCGGGAGGACACGGCGCGGCATACGCTGGCAGAGTGTGCCGCTTGGGAGGAGCCGCGCCGTGCCCTCATCTCAGAAGTAGGCAGTGACCTGTCGCTGCCGGCCGTGGTCGAGTCGATGGTCGGCAGCGAAGAGTCCTGGGACGCGGTGGTTTCCTTCTGCGAAACGGTCGTCTCGCAGAAGGAGGCTGCGGAAAGGGAGAGGGAGATCTCGTCCTCTCACCCGGCCCGCAGCAGGCGCACCGGGCGTCGGCGGAGGGCGGATAACGCCCTCTTCCAGCCCCCCTAAATGGGTCCAGGGGCGACGGACTTGGGGACGTCCGTCGCCCCCCACACATCAGGACCCGAGATGGCGGCGCGTAGTGTTCCACGCGCGCCTCTCTTAGACGTCGCGGGGGGAGTCAAACACCTCACTCCCCCCCCTGACCCGAGGAGGCCCGCTGCGGCGGGCCGGCACCAGTCGGGGGTTGCGGAAGGATCTTACGTTCCCGCGACCCCCGGCGTAGGTGAGAGATGGAACACTGGGGTGGTTTTTAGTCAGTAAGAGTCTGACAGACCCCGTCGCCCGCCCCAGGGCGGCGGACATCCATGAGGATTTTCCACCCCGGAACAAAAAAAAAAAAAAAAGGTTAGGTTAGGTTGGGGGATCCCCCACAGTGCATACTTCCTCGTAGTATCCCCCGGGCAACGCCGTGTCTGACCACCGTAACGGAGTGGCAGACCGGCGGCTAAAGTGCGCTGTGACTTCGCAGATTTCGACGCCTTCATCTGCGAATATGCCGAAAAAACCCACGCGTGACGTCTCTGGACGTTTTGTGCCGAATCGCTCTCCCCAGGGCGATTCAAACGGCCCTTGTCAGGGCCAACCCAACGGCCCTTCTCAGGGCCAACCCAACGGCCCTTCTCAGGGCCAACCCAACGGCCCTTCTCAGGGCCACGCCGGCGACGCTTTGGCGTCGGACGCGGACCGCGCACCATCTGCGGCCAGCCTCATCAGCAGGACAGGCGAGTTGTCGGACTCCGACGAGTCCATTATGGACACGTCGGCGGCCGAGAACGACCGCCTCAGGCGGAAGAGGGCCTACCTGAGGCTCGGGTCCGAGGGCTCCTCGGAGTCGGTCGGAGGCAAGGCGAAGAAGAAGTCGAAGTCCAAAAAGGCTACGACTTCTTCTTCGGCTACCACCCACGATGTGGGCTTGGTGGACGCCGAGCGCCAGCTACACCTGGCCAAGAGGACGCAACTCCAGCTGGACCTGGAGGAGAAGGTCGCCGCCAAAGAGCGTCAGGCGCAATCCGCCAGGTCGAGGGCCGGCTACGGTGCATCCACCGTGCTGTACGCTGACCACTCCCTGGCGGAACTGGAGCGGATGGCGCAGGAAGATAAGGCGGAGGTCCTGGAGGTCGCCTCAAAATCCTCCAATTTGAAGGGGACCTTCCAGAAGGCCCTCAAATGCCGGGCCGCCAGCTTGCACGGCATCGTCGTGGAGCTGGCAAAGAGGACGGCCACGGACGAGACGCGGCAGCTGCAGGCGAAGGTGGATCGCCTGCAGGCGGAGGTCAGCCAGCTTCACCAGAAGCTGGCTGAGGCCACGGCCCGGCCTGCCCAACCTGCCCCAGGACCGGTGGTAGGAGGCTCCTCCTCCCCTTCCAACCTTGAGGATATCATCCGAAAGGTTGTCATGGAGGAGAGAGCCTTCACCAGAGCCTGCCTGGCAGGTATCGAGGACCGGCTCTTGCCGGAAAGGCGGCTCCGCCCGCCGCTAGCGGCGGATAAGAGCCGTCCACTGACGGAGCCGGAACCTGCGGCTGTGGCAGGCCCGGCATCGGGTGCGCAGACCCAGGCCTCCAAGCCCTCAAAGGGGAAAGGGAAGGGCAAGAGGAGCAAGGAGGCTCCTCAAACCCCCACCACAAGCGCGGAGGGAGCGTCTGGGTCGTCTGCCACTCCGACAGCCCCCCAGAACTCGCAGCGGGAAGACGCCCTTCTTCCCTCCACCACCCCGTCCAACCAGTCGTGGACGGAAGTGGTCAGGAGGGGAAAGGGGAAGGGTGCCCCCAAGCCCGCTGCGACTGCTCCCGCAGCCAAAAGGGCTCCAGCCGGCGGGAGGAAGCTGGCTCCTCCCAAAACCGCGGCCGTCGTGGTGACCATCACTCCGGAGGCCGCGGAGCGGGGCGAGACGTACGAGTCCGTCCTAAGACGGGCTCGTACTAATGCTGATCCCTCCCAGCTGGGGATCAGCAATATAACGTGCCGCCGAACCTTAACCGGGGCTCGAATCTTCGAGTTCTCGGGGCAGCAGCGCGGCACCAACGCAGACCTCTTCGCAACGAAGTTGCAAGAGGTCATCGCGGACGCGGCGACGGTCGTCAGGCCCGTCAAGACCGCAGCCTTGGAGGTGGCCGATCTTGACGACTCGGTCACCAAGGAGGATGTGGTGGCGGCCGTCGCGGCGGCTGGAGGCTGCGACTCGAGCGCGGTGAAAGGCGGAGCCGTCCGGCCCGGCCGCCGCGGCATGGGCACCATCCGCGTCGAGTGCCCGGTCGCCGCGGCCGGGGCCGTCCTTGCTGCGACCAAGGGGCGGCTGCTCGTGGGGCTCGGCTCGGCTGTGGTCCGGGCACTTGAAGACCAGCCTACGCGCTGCTTCAAGTGTTTCGCGTTCGGCCACACCCGAGCCACGTGTCCCTCCAAATCCGACTGGGGAGACGCGTGCTACCAGTGCGGGCAAGAGGGACACAAGAGCGTCACCTGCCGCGCCACCACGCCACACTGCATGGCGTGTGCCGCCAGTGGCCGCCCCGCGGGCCACAGGATGACGGGCAGGAGCTGCAAGCCCCCCGTGCGGAAGGGCATAGTGCCGGCGCAGGTTCGCCCTGCCGCCACCACCGCTGCCGTCGTCGCCGCCGCTGCAGCTCCAGCGGCGGCAGCTGAGGATGCAGGTGCAATGTCGGAATAATGGTTTCCGACTACCGCATCCTCCAGGCGAACACCAACCACTGCAGAGCGGCCCAGGACCTGGTAGTGCAGGTCATGGCCGAGTGGTTGGTGAACGTAGCGGTGGTCGCCGAGCCCTACTCGATCCCAGACAGCTGGCTGGGTGACGAGGACGACTCGGTGGCACTAGCGGCGCGGTCTTCCACAGACTCCCCTCCCCTCTCGCTATTAGAGAGGGGACCGGGATACGTGGCCGCCGCGTGGGGAGACTTTGCCCTAGTGGGGGTATATTTCTCCCCAAACCGCCCTCTCCAGGACTTTGAGAATTTTCTCGGAGTCCTGGCCGCCGTGGTCGGCAGGGCGGTGCCGCGTCAGGTCTCCGTGCTGGGAGACCTGAATGCCAAGTCGGTTACCTGGGGCAACCGGGCCACCGACGCACGGGGGCGGGCGGTGGAGCTGTGGGCAGCCTCCTCTGGACTCTCCCTCTTGAACAGAGGAAGCGTCCAGACATGCGTGCGGCGTCAGGGTGGCTCGATAGTGGACGTCACCTTCGCCACCCCTGCGTTAGCCGCGCGCGTGCTGAACTGGCGGGTGGACCTGGGGGAGACCATGTCGGACCACCGCTACGTGCGGTTCGACATCTCCACCAGTGGCCCCGGAGTGGCGCAGCCCCTCTCGGGGCGCTCACCATTCCCGCGGTGGGCTCTAACCCGCCTGGACAGGGAGGCAGCGGGGGAGGCGGCGTTCGTCCAGGACTGGCTTTCGCCGCCTACCGCCGGCCTGGACGTGGACACCGTAGCGGGGCAACTGAGGGGGTCTCTAACCGAGGTGTGCAACTCCAGCATGCCTCGGTCTCGCCGACCACCGCCCAGACGCGCCGTGTACTGGTGGTCGGCGGAGCTGGCGGGGCTCCGAGCGGCGTGCGTGGAGGCAAGGAGGGCTTACACGCGGAGCCGGCGGCGGCGTCGACGGAACCGACCCGACGAGGACCGCCTCTATGAGGTATACACGGAGGCAAAAACGGTCCTCGGTCGGGCCGTCGCCGCCGCCAAAGACTCGGCGAGAGCCGAGCTGCTGGAGGGTCTCGACAACGACCCTTACGGGAGACCATACAAGGCAGCGCGCAACAAACTGCGCCCCTTTGGTCCCCCGGTTGCCGAGACCCTGGAGCCCTCATTTCTGGATGGGGTGGTTCGGTCCCTGTTCCCGTGCAGGGACCGCTTCGCCCCGCCAGAGATGGGCCCACCGCCAGACGACGAGGAAGAGGAGGCCCCCCCCGTCACGGAGTCGGAACTCGGCGCAGCGATTCTCCGCATCCGCGCCAAGAAGACGGCTCCGGGCCCCGACGGTGTACCCGCAAGAGTGGTGGCGATCGCCGCCACTCGAATGGAGGAGAGGTTTCGGGACCTCTTCAGCGCATGCCTTGCGTCTGGGAGGTTCCCGAAACCGTGGAAGGAGGGGCAGTTGTGCCTCCTTCGCAAGGAGGGCCGCCCGGCAGATTCCCCCTCGGCATACCGACCCATCGTACTGCTCGATGAGGTCGGCAAAATGTTCGAGGGGATAATCGCCGCCCGCCTAAAGGGCCATCTGCGGGACACCGGGCCGGACTTGTCGGACGCTCAGTTCAGTTTTCGGGCTGAGCGCTCCACGGTGGACGCGCTGGCCCGCCTCAAGGGCCAGGTGAAGGATGCGATGGAGGCGGGGGACGGATTGTTGGCTGTGTCATTCGACATAGCCAACGCCTTCAACTCTGTTCCCCACTCCACCATCCTAGAGGCGCTCCGATTCCACGGAGTGCCTCGATACCTGCGCAGTCTGCTGGCCAGCTACCTGGAGGATCGGGCGATCCTCCTGGTAAATAGGGCTGGCCAAGTCCGGCGGTACGCCGTCCAAGCCGGCGTTCCACAGGGGTCAGTCATAGGACCACTCCTCTGGAACGTCGGCTACGATTGGCTCCTGCGGGGAACTCTCCTCCGAGGCACGAGTGTCGTCTGCTACGCGGACGACACTCTCCTCACCGCCCGGGGGGGGAGTTTCAGGGAGGCGGCCAACTTGGCTTCGGCGGGCGGATCCTTGGTCGCGGGGAGGATCCGCCGTCTAGGTCTAAAGGTGGCACTGCACAAGACCGAGGCCGTGTTCTTCCACGGACCTCGGCAGCGCCCCCCGCCTGACGCCCACATCTTCGTGGAGGGCGTCAGAATCGGGGTCAAGGCCCAGATGAAATATCTGGGCCTTGTACTCGACAGCAGGTGGCGCTTCGGCCCGCATTTTAGCGGGCTGTCGTCGCGCCTGCTGAAGGCTGCGGGCGCGCTGTCCTGGCTCCTTCCCAATTTGGGGGGGCCCAGCGCACGATGCCGGCAACTCTACGCCGGCATCTTGAAGAGTATGGCCCTGTACGGGGCCCCTATCTGGGAGGACTCCCTCCAAAGGAGGGAGAACGCCGCTGCCTTGCGGGCACCCCAAAGGGCCATAGCTCAGCGGGTGGCGCGGGCCTACCGCACGGTGGGCTCCGCGGCAGCTTGCGCTCTGGCCGGCACCCCGCCTTGGGAGCTCGAGGCGTGGGTGCTCGCCAGAGTGTACGAATGGACGGCGGGGCGGAGGGCGAGAGGAGAACGCCCCGCCCCGGAAGAGCGGGAGGCCGTCCGGCGGGAGGCGAGGGACGCCATCGTCGTCCATTGGACGGCGGACCTCGCCACCGCAGCCTTCGGCCGCCGAACCATCGACGCGCTTGGGCCGGTCCTGCGAGACTGGCTCGAGCGGTCGCATGGGTTCCTCTCGTTCCGTCTGGTGCAGGTGCTGTCCGGACACGGTTGTTTCGGATCGTACCTGCACCGGATCGGACGGGAGGAGACGCCGTCGTGCCACGACTGTGGCGCGGCGGAGGACTCGGCGCAGCACACCCTCGAGGTGTGCCCGTCGTGGTCCGAGCCGCGCCGCAGTCTCATTGCGGTGATCGGACAGGACCTCTCACTCCCCGGTCTGGTTAACGCCATGCTGGGGGACGAGGGGTCCTGGGCGGCAGTCGCCTCCTTCTGCGAACACGTCATGTCCCAGAAGGAGGCGGCGGAGCGCGCGCGGGAGGACGATCCTCACGCGGCGGCGCTCCGAAGGCGGAGGAGGGGTCGAAGAAGACGTCAGTTTGACGGTCATCTCCGACTCCTCCCAGGTGGAGGCCAGCAGGCAACGGGTGCGGGGGCACCCTTGCCTGTATTGCACAGGCCTCCACCAGTGTCGGACGGGAATGGCCAGGTGTTCCCGGCCATTCCCGTAGCCCCCCAGCCAGGGGGGCATGCGGGGCCCGCCAGCTAGGCGGGCATGCGCCGGGAGGGCTGTGGAAGTAAAGGCTGAGCCGGTTTCCCACGGCCCTCCCATCACGGCGATGCGGGAACACCGCTGAGTTTTAGTGGGTATACTGTCGTAACAGGAGTCCCACATACCCCGTCTCGTCCCCCGAGCGAGCGGGCATGCATAAAGCATTTCTCAGGGAGAAAAAAAAAAAAAAAAAAAAAAAAAAAAAAAAAAAAAAAAAAAAAAAGGTTAGGTTAGGTTAGGTTAGGTTAGGTTAGGTTAGGTTAGGTTAGGTTAGGTTAGGTTAGGTTAGGTTAGGTTAGGTTAGGTTAGGTTGGGGTGCATGTTGAAGAGCCTCCTCGTGGCGCACTCTGGGCAACGTCAGCTCCAAGTGCCCACCAGGTTTTGGTGGACACTTGGGTCTGGCGGCTAATCTTCAACAAACGGGGAAGGGTCATGGTTCCAATCACCGATCATCCTCGATGGTCGTTGAAGGGAACCTGGCTACAGACGGTCATTACGTCTACTCCCCCTCTGCTTACAGAGGGAGGTGAGTGGGCGTAGACTGGGGAGGGGCGGTTCGCGCCGCTGCACTCACGAGAGTGTGGCTAGTGGAGGGTGTCCATACCCGCGCTGCGTCTGTCCGGTATCCGGCGGCAGCGTGGGGACGCCGGGGCGACGGTTGGTTCTGGCCAGCCGTCGGCCACCCCGTAATCCTGAGCTCAGGACCGGGGGTCCGGGCCACTGAGGCCCGGGCCGCGAGGAAGACAACCTCTCTAAAAAATTACCCCAATCCCAAGGTCTAGCGTGCCGAGGGGATGAATGGCCGGAGGGGATCCGGTCGTTAGCGCGGCCAGAAAGGGACCTCACCCTTTAAAAGGAACAAAATGGAAAGCACGACTACTGGCAATATTCCCCAGGCGGGTACCCTCCTACTCAAGGAGGGTCAATCCCGCCCTTCTACGGAAGGCAGCCCCACCGTATCTGGGGGGGGCACCACTAGTCTCGCGGGTCGGCAGACCACCGCCGACCTGCGTCCACCAAGTCCTGCGTCGCAAAAGGAGCTCCGGGTTAGCCTGGAGCGCCTGTGCGACGTAGAGGCGTCTGCGAGTCGAGGAGACTCATGTCCCGAAAGGGACCTGGACTCGCGCGGGTGCACCTCCAACACCCGGAGGAAGCGCATGCGAAGCGGGGATTCGGGGTCGATGGGCCTCTCCTCCAGTGAGGAGAACCTGTCGGCCCCTAAAGTGCCAACGGCACAGAGAGGGCGGGGTCGCGCGGTGGCGGGGGGAGCCCCCGCTCGGTTGCCGAGCCGTGACCGAGCGGGTCGCTTCGTGCCGATGTCTCGGCCCGCTACACCGGTTCCCGCAGAGCGTCCTGCGGAGACGACTGTGGACAGCGACCCCGGGCCCTCAATAATGGACCTGAGCGAGGGCTCCTCGTCCTCGGTCCTATCATTGTTGGGGTCCAACAAGGCCGAGGCGAATGCCGCAAAGCGGGCGCAGCGAAAGGCGGTGGCAGCTGACGAGGTCAGCGAGATGTCACGGCTGGCCCGAGAGCGGCGCTCTGCTCAGGCGGCTGCCGGTGAGAGCCTGTCGGCGGTGGCGCTCAGTCGCCAAGTTTTGGACGGCGTGGACGTCGTCCTGAAGGTTGCCACTAAATCTGGCAGTCTGAAGGGCACGTTCACGCGCGCTCTAAAGGAGGCGGCTGACGACATCAAGGAGGCAGTTGGGGTCCTCCTTAGTCGTACGAGCACGGAGGAGACGGCGAAGTTGTGGGAGGAGAACGGCCGTCTCCGATCCGAGCTTGAGGACCTCAAGCGGGAGCTTGCCGCGCAGAGGGCCGAATGGCAGCAGAGGCGTCCTGCGGCCACCGGCTCCGCTCCCGTCGCTGCCCCGCCACCGTCGGCCCCGTCGTCGGTTCCTACCCCCGCCGTGCATGCGGATGCGGAGATCGAGAAGATCGTTCGCATCTGCATGCTGCAGTGCGGGGGTATGATGAATGCCCGTCTGCAGGGTCTGGAGTCGAGGCTCCTCCCTGCAGAGACTCTCCGCCCGCCGCTCGCTGCGGATAGGCGGAGACAGGAGGAGCCCGCCAAGTCGGGCCCGGCAACGGCAGCCGGAAAGCCCAAGGGGGGCAAAAAGCCCAGGAAGTCCGGTGAGGGCGCGTCCGCGCCAGCTTCCCGGACGACCGCACCCCCGGCGACCGTACCTTCGACGACCGCGCCCACGTCTACCGCAGAGACCTGGACGACGGTCGTCAAGAAGGGTCGCCGTAAGACGGCGCCGCCGCCGCCGGCACCCGCTGGAGCACCATCGGCACCCAAGAAGGCTCAGGGGCCGTCTAGGGTCAGAGCCCCACGCTCCGCGGCTGTAGTAATTACGCTGCAGCCCGGAGCCATCGAAAGGGGCCTGACATACAAGGCGGTCCTGACGGAGGCGAGAGCCAAAGTCGCGTTCCCCGACCTTGGCACACCGACCGGCTTCAAGATGAGGCCGGCGATGACGGGGGCGCGGCTGTTTGAGGTGTCGGGTGCCTCGAGCGGCGAAAAGGCGGACATCCTGGCCGCCAAGCTGAGGGAGGTCCTCAGCGCGGAGGACGTTCGAGTGTCTAGACCGGTGAAGACCGCAGAACTTCACATCGATGGTCTGGACGACTCGACGACTCCGGCCGAGGTCGTGGCGGCCGTCGCCCGAGTCGGCGGATGTTCGCCCGACGACGTGCGGCCGGGCGAGCTTCGCGTCGACGCTTCCGGGCTCGGCGCGATCTGGGTGCGGTGCCCGGTGGCGGCGGCGAACAAAGTCGCCGACGCTGGGCGTCTGTTGGTGGGGTGGGTGGCAGCGAGGGTGAAGCCGCTGCAACCCAGGGCCTTGCGGTGCTACCGTTGCCTTGGCATTGGACATGTCAGGGCACGGTGCACCGCTGAAATAGACCGCAGCGACCTGTGCTTCCGCTGCAGTCAGGCCGGCCACAAGGCGGCCCAGTGCTCCGCGGCGCCAAACTGCAGCCTCTGTACAGCTGCAGGGAGGCCCGCCGGGCACAGAGCGGGCGGAAAGGCCTGTGGCGCGCCCGCCCAGACCAAGAAGAGAAGGGGTGCCATGGCTGCCGGGGGCTCTTTACCCCCCCCTCAGCCTGGCAGCCCTTCGGCCGACTCCCGGCCTAGGAATGGTATTGTGGAGGGAATGGATTGCGCATAAATGGCGCTGTACCATTTCCTCCAGGGCAATATCAACCACTCTGCTAGAGCTCAGGATCTCTTGCTCCAGAGCATGGCAGAGTGGTCGATCCAGGTGGCTGTGGTCGCCGAACCGTATTTCGTCCCCCCCAGGGATAACTGGGTGGGAGACCTGGACGGTTTGGTGGCCATCATTGGCGGGGCTCTCGTCAACCCGTCCCGAGGTCACGGCTGGGTAGCCGCCCTCGCGGACGGCATTGGCACTGTTGGCGCGTATTTCTCGCCCAACAAGAGTCTCGCCGACTTCGAGAGGTTCCTTGTCGAGTTGGGTGCCGTCGTGGGCCGACTCCACCCTCGCCCGGTGCTGTTACTGGGGGATCTCAACGCCAAGTCTGCGGCTTGGGGGTCCCCTGTGACCGACGCTAGAGGCGAGGTGCTGGAGGAGTGGGCGGTCACGACTGGGCTGACCGTCCTAAATCGGGGCTCGGTCCACACGTGCGTACGGCAGCGGGGCGGGTCTATAGTGGACGTATCGTTCGCTAGCCCCGCTGTCGCGCGTCGTGTCCGCGACTGGCGTGTCGCCGTGGAGGTGGAGACGTTGTCGGATCACAGATACATCCGCTTCGACGTCTCCGCCCAGACCGCGGCCGCACGCGGTTCACCGGCCCCGCGAACGGACGGTCCGCGCTGGGCGCGTAAGCGCATCGACAGGGAGCTTCTCGAGGAGGCCGCTATTGTCCAGGCCTGGTGCCGGGAGTCGGCAACGAACGGACCCGTCGACGTCGAGCAGGAGGCGCTGTGGTTCCGCGGGGCGATGACGCAAATCTGCGATGCGTCCATGCCCCGGGTCCACGCACAGTCTGCAAGGCGCCAGGTGTACTGGTGGACCGCCGAGATCGCGCAGCTGCGCGTCGCGTGCGTGGCGGTCAGGCGCCAGTACACCCGATACCGGAGGAGACGTCGTCGGGTCCCTGACGAAGAAGCCGCGCTGTATGAGGTGTACCGCGCGGCGAAGGGGACTCTGTGGCTGGCCATCGGCGAGGCGAAGACGCGAGCCAGGGAGGAGATGTTGGAGACTCTAAACGGGGATCCGTGGGGGCGCCCTTATCGCGCGGTTCGAGGGAAACTTCGAGCCGCGGCGCCCCCGCTTACGGAGAGTCTCCAACCGGAGCTGCTGGAGGAAGTGGTCGCAGCCCTCTTCCCGGCGAGAGCGGAGCATACGCCGCCGCCGATGGCTCTGTCCACAGCCACAGAGCCCACAGAGGAGAACGCCATCAGCGTCCCAGAGGTGACACAGGCAGAGATGGGGGCAGCCGTGATGCGGCTCCGGGCCAAGAACGTGGCTCCGGGGCCCGACGGGATCCACGGCTGTGCGTTAGCCCTCGCTCTGAAGGAGCTCGAGCCCCAACTGAGAGGACTCTACACAGCGTGTCTTGAGCAGGGCCAGTTTCCCTCTTTGTGGAAATCTGGTCGTCTGGTCCTGCTCAGGAAGGCGGGGCGCCCTGCGGACTCGTCGTCCGCGTACCGGCCCATAGTGCTGCTAGACGAGGTGGGTAAGCTTTTTGAGCGAGTAATCGCAGCCCGCCTCGTCGGCCACTTGTGCAGAGAGGGGCCGGACCTGGACGACAGTCAGTTTGGGTTTCGGCATGGGCGCTCCACCGTACACGCTGTGTCGCGGGTAAGAGTCCTGGCGGAGGAAGCGGTGTCCCGGGGCGGGGTGATGTTGGCGGTGTCCTTGGACATCTCCAACGCCTTCAACACCCTGCCCTGGAGTTGCATTCGGGAGGCACTGCGGTATCATCGGGTGCCTCCCTACCTCCGCCACATCGTTGGGGCTTATCTGTCGGAGAGGTGTGTCACCTACATGGGACGCGATGGCGGAAACCAGCGCCGCATGTCGTGCGGCGTTCCCCAGGGCTCGGTCCTAGGACCGCTCCTGTGGAACGTCGGGTACGACTGGGTGCTGAGGGGCGAGCTCAGACCGGGGGTGGACCTGACGTGTTACGCGGATGACACGCTGGTCACTGCCCGGGGGAGCTCGCACAGGGAAGCAGCGTTGCTGGCGACGGCTGCGGTCTCACAGGTGGTGGGCCGCATACGTCGCCTAGGCCTGGAGGTGGCCCTCAGCAAGTCGGAGGCCATGGTGTTCCATGGCCCCCGGCGGGCGCCGCCGCCCGGTTCACACATTGTGGTCGGGGGGGCTCGGATCGCTGTCGAGTCTACCATGAAGTACCTAGGATTGGTGCTCGACAGCCGGTGGGATTTTGGCCCCCACTTCCGGCGGCTGGCGCCCAAGTTGTTGGGCGCGGCTGGGGCGCTGTCAACGCTGCTTCCCAATCTGGGGGGCCCGAGCGCCGCCTGTAGGCGGCTCTACGTGGGGGTCGTGCGATCGATGGCCCTGTATGGGGCCCCGGTGTGGGCCTCTGACCTGACGGCCGGCAGTATCGCGGTACTGCGGAAACCGCAGAGAGCGATGGCCGTCAGAGTCATCAGAGGATATCGCACGATCTCCTACGAGGCGGCCTGCGCACTGGCCGGATCCCCGCCCTGGGACCTAGAGGCGAAAGTACTCGCGTCACTGTTTCGGTGGCGCGAGGAAGCGAGGGCGCGGGGCGAGCGACCGATGCAGCGACACATGGAGCTGCGTCGGTCTCAGCTTCGCGAGGTCCTGGTGGCGGAGTGGCGGGACAGGCTCACACGCCCTACCGCCGGCCTCGTCACCATCGAGGCGGTCCGGCCGGTGCTCGAGCGCTGGCTCGGGAGGAGGCACGGCTCCCTGTCGTTTCGGGTGACGCAGGTGCTCTCGGGGCATGGTTGCTTCGGGAAGTACCTGTGTCGCATAAACAGGGAGCCGGACGCCCGGTGTCACCACTGCGTCGACTGTCGGGAGGACACGGCGCGGCATACGCTGGCAGAGTGTGCCGCTTGGGAGGAGCCGCGCCGTGCCCTCATCTCAGAAGTAGGCAGTGACCTGTCGCTGCCGGCCGTGGTCGAGTCGATGGTCGGCAGCGAAGAGTCCTGGGACGCGGTGGTTTCCTTCTGCGAAACGGTCGTCTCGCAGAAGGAGGCTGCGGAAAGGGAGAGGGAGATCTCGTCCTCTCACCCGGCCCGCAGCAGGCGCACCGGGCGTCGGCGGAGGGCGGATAACGCCCTCTTCCAGCCCCCCTAAATGGGTCCAGGGGCGACGGACTTGGGGACGTCCGTCGCCCCCCACACATCAGGACCCGAGATGGCGGCGCGTAGTGTTCCACGCGCGCCTCTCTTAGACGTCGCGGGGGGAGTCAAACACCTCACTCCCCCCCCTGACCCGAGGAGGCCCGCTGCGGCGGGCCGGCACCAGTCGGGGGTTGCGGAAGGATCTTACGTTCCCGCGACCCCCGGCGTAGGTGAGAGATGGAACACTGGGGTGGTTTTTAGTCAGTAAGAGTCTGACAGACCCCGTCGCCCGCCCCAGGGCGGCGGACATCCATGAGGATTTTCCACCCCGGAACAAAAAAAAAAAAAAAAAAAAGGTTAGGTTAGGTTAGGTTGGCCTACCGCACGGTGGGCTCCGCGGCAGCTTGCGCTCTGGCCGGCACCCCGCCTTGGGAGCTCGAGGCGTGGGTGCTCGCCAGAGTGTACGAATGGACGGCGGGGCGGAGGGCGAGAGGAGAACGCCCCGCCCCGGAAGAGCGGGAGGCCGTCCGGCGGGAGGCGAGGGACGCCATCGTCGTCCATTGGACGGCGGACCTCGCCACCGCAGCCTTCGGCCGCCGAACCATCGACGCGCTTGGGC